>JAZHYW010010839.1:45000-111595 GCA_037355805.1 Ixodes ricinus | reverse complement strand
GCACAAAGCTTCAGGAGGGAAGAACCAATGTTTGTGGAGAGGCGGGTCATTGAAGAACGTCTGTGGCGACTGGCGATCTCACTGAACTCGTGATGGAATGTCTGGGAACGCAGGCGGAAACCTTCTTGGAGGAAGGCATCCAAAAACCGCGTATCATGTCGAACACAACTGATTACATCTGCGAAGTGGTTATACATGTGAAGAAATAACTAGAGTAGGGTTTTCAACCATCGATGAGTCGGAGATCCATTGGAGAGCCACCAAGTGATGGGGGACCTCATGCCAGCAGGGGAAGGGGAAGCAGGGGGTTTTAAAATAAGGCGACTAATTGCAGAGTAAAAACGGCATATCCTTCAGTGTTATGAACAGGAGAAGTAAGAAGCATCAAGTAAAAGGATGAATGGATGGATAGATGGCAACGGCTGTACCTTTTATAACTGGCGCTAGCTTGTGCCACCCTAGCGGGGGTCAACAAAAAATTAATTATCTTTCTCCACAGAGCCCGGCGCCTAAGCTCACGGCGCTCTTCGTCAGACAACCTTACGCGTGGAATATAATCTTGATAGGGGTTCCTGGAATAAAGATACTGGTTCTAGTCGGGTGTTAAATCGTGGCGGTTTTCCAGAACCTCCCATACCCACCGGAGTAAGCCGCTCGGCGGTGATCATGTGCCCTTTCCAGCAGCGAATCAGCGTTGACGCTTCGCGGTTCATTTTTTTACCCGCACTAAATCTGCGTTCACCCCCTCCCCCCTCCCTCTATCCTTAAAGATCTAAGGAACCTTTCACGTTAAAAACAACCCCCGTAATATGAGGAACATGTTGAAGACGAGTAAAAAGCCTCTGCTTCATTGCGCGGACAAGTTAAGAAAACTTGTTGACATAAAATATTATTGATGGTACAGTACATTACATAAAACATTTGGCTGATGAAAAAGAACATGCGCTTGAACTGGCTTTGTTCAAGTCTGGGGATGAGCAAGTACTCAACGCTCAAAAGACTGAAATTGGGCATATGAGGCAAGTCAAACTTTATCCTGAAACTGCTCCTCGCAATTTACTGAGAAATCACCAGTTCAAATAAAAAATACATCATCAAAAGAAGGTGCTAACTCACTCTGGCTTTAATCCAACCCTCCGCACGTCCCCCCCCTCCTCCATGATACAAATAAGTGATCAGGGGCGCTTCAGAGTTTCTATCTGCATCGTTCCATGCGTACATTCGAACCGGATGGCTCTCCTGTGTACAATAGCCAGCTGACAATAGGACTAACGATTCGCTTACTATACGTTGACAGATGTTCAATTCCCCTAGTGTATAGCAAGTTGGTCACCCTGTAGCCTCCTATATGGTACATTTGATGTTTTTTTGCACGAACTACTCTCTTCCTTTGCGCTCAAATAATTTCTCAAAACTTTTCTATCGAATCGTTTTGTTAAGCCGAGCACCAACTTCAGTAGCAATGAATACTACGGCTGCTAGTACTGAAGACATCGTGGTCGATGGACGACATCGAACGTATTGGATGCTTCAACATGGGCAAGGACGCCAGGCTTTGTACAACTGTGGAGCGGACCAGGAGCAGACGCTCAATGAGAACCCCAGGGCATATTCAAGGTACGCTTCGGACACAATTTGTATTTTAGGCATGCAAGAAGGTGAATTCAGGAATGGGCAAACTTTCTTTCTACTCGGCTCAATATGTAAAACCAAAAAGGCATGGTGCAAAAAAAATTTTGTTTGTGTGTTAAAATAGTTAACAATAATAGAACGCCTCAGGTGAATCGATGTTTTGCCTTGCAAATTTGTAGAAGAGTGTTTTATTTTCAGTATTGTTTGCCCCACAAAAAAAGCCGCATAGGTTGCTAGATGGTCTTCGAACCAAAGAAAGAATCAAGAATAACCAATTGCTTATTTTTGTTAAACAATGCTAAACATTACAATTATGAGAAATGGAATTAAAAAGTGACCACATACATGAGAAAAGTGTGATTACATACTAGCACTACCCACACCTAGACAATGTTAACACTTAAAGGCTTAAACAAGATCGTCCCAGCTGCACCTATGCCGGTGAACACTAAATTTTTTGACTATCTAAGCATCATCCTTTAGGTGGTTATTACAAGCAACACGTACACACATGCAACGCGCGCCATATGCAGTTATCGCGTGGATGCAACCAGAAAATATAGACGCGGTAAACCACTCATGAGAGGTAATCACGATCCTGTTCACTGCTCCACCGCCTTATTTACTCAATGATTGAAATATACTCGTTGGCAGATGACGTCTCGGCGTTTGCCAATGTTACTGATACTGTTGTCTTCTGTACTCTTCAGTATTTCACGTAAAGTATAGTACCATATCGAAGCGTTAGAGGAATATATGTTCACATGAAAAGCATTGTTGCATGCAATAATTATTCAGCATAGTTTCTAAACCAACCTTATCTAATGGTATTTGAATCGGATGTTAGTGCGGGCAAACACCCTTCAAGAGAGGTGTTCGAGTTATTTTATTGTAGCAGCCTTCAGAGATCCTCCTCCATCCTTCTAAAATAAAGGATGCTTCAGGCAACAACGTCAGTATCGTACGATATAGACAACAGGACACCCTTCTTGAAGTTAGTTTGATGATATTGTATGAGTATAAATTTCTAATACAGCATTTTTACAACCTTGATTGTGTAATACGTTTTAGTGTGAAGGCACTGGCAACCATTTTTGGCATTAAGCTGAGAAGGTACTAACATTGAATTATATCATTGGCGTACTCAGCAGGAGATGCGTACATGACTATTTTGGCTTTCATGATGCAGGAGTAGGTGTGCAGAATTGATTCCAGTCCATTAATGCACGATAAATGGGGCTGCATGATTTTGTTTATTTCGGTGATATTTATTTCTTATTTAATTTTGGAGAGTCAGGTAACAAGACGACAAAAGTTTTTCCTATCAAAGTTATTGGAGTGCATATTTTGGCGGTGCTGTGACTGCCCAGATGCGGTCCTAAATATTAAAAACAGTTGTATTCGGTACACGTTGTTCTCGTTTTTAATTTAATCAGAAAGTACGAAAACTACGCATAAAATAGCAAAATAATATTTTTTGTACCATCTCTTGATTTCGTTTTGAAGTTTACAAATAGAGGGGAAGGCTAAAGGGTAAGGGCCTCTCCTGCCGAGGCAATATCAGCAAATTTCAAAACATTAGGCTTTTTTAGATTGAAATAAAATGCAGCTTCGGGTTTTTAGCCAGAAAAAAGTGCACCCTATATTTAGAATAAGAAAATATCACCAACCTTGATTCTCAAAGTGCAGCAATGCGCATATTTCACCATACATAAAGCGAACGTTTAACTTTGTTTAGAAGGAATGGGGTCATCTCGGGGAGCGTAAGAAAGTTTGTTCAGTAATTGCCTCCCTGTCCTGTATGACCTCACTATGTAATATGGAGTATTGGCATATGGTAACTGCAGCAGGAAGGTGTAATGCATAAGACCTTAGCTTGCACATTAGGGAAGTTGTCTACACGTGATGCAGAATAATAAAGCAAAGCAGGCACGACAGATGTTTACTATGATAACACCGCTTGCGACGGTGTTCACGTGTCATGCACTGGAGAGTGCAGTCGGTCAGATGCATCAAATACCTGAAAGAAGGTCGTTGTTACGGTACTGCTATGCTTCATGACAAATTCGCGTCTCACAATAAACTCCGATCAAACGCTCGATGTTTAGACAGCTTGAGGATGTTACGTTGACTGCTATGAACAGAAAATTTAACCGAGTGCAGTCAAACATCTGGATGACTCTTCAGCATATCCTGCAGTAGTGATTACACAGACGTACCTTTACAACCGGATGTTCGTCCCAAATCGGGACGGGCGAAGAACTGCGATGTAGACGCAGGGTCCTCGGTTCAACGGTGCTGAGTGTTGGCTCTGCCGTGCTCCGAGCCGGGGTGCGTTAACAAACTCGGCCACCGATCCCTCTAAAGTAGCGTCTGGTAAACCGGCCTGTGATACCGCGGGTATGCTATGCCTTGAACCAGGCCCTGCCGGAGATTTCCTGTTTTTCCGGCAGGCTGCGTCTCAAGCCGAGTGCTTGCGGGACGTAGCGACAGACGGCAGCTGGAGGTAACACTGGTGGGTGACCAGATCCTGTGCCTGCCATGCCGTGAATCTCGCCGGCGGCTATCATGAAATGGAGCGCACAGACGGAGAGAGCTGCCACCGCCAGGTAAGGGTGCCTGAAGGCCCTCTGGGGAGTGGCAAGAATGACGAGCAGGTTGAACCGCAGGCCAAACTTCAAAAATTCCAGAGGCCGACGGAAAAAAAAAGCAAGGAAGGCGAGGCTAACTTTTGACGGGAATTGATTATGGAGGGAACGGAGTTCTTTCTGGCAGAGGACAAGTGTGTTATCTCACTGCAAATACAAAAACACCGTAGCGGCGAGAGTTTCTGCAACTCGCTGAACCGAAAATCGTTGTATGGTTCGCTGCCAGCATGCATGACGCCTAGTTATCGGTTCTGTATATCTTTCGAAATTATTTCTATTTCCAACATAGAGAGCAAGGTTTGATGGACCCGTAGCTGTACTGATAAAGATCACTCCAGTACGTTGTGTGGTGCAAGAATGCCGAAGGTTATGATTTTCCTTTTTCCAGATCTAGAACTTTTCGATCTTGGAGGCTACCAGGAGAGAATGCGCTGCAAGGGCCGCGAGCCGCACTTGGACCCGCGGAAGACCGGATGCAGCGCGTCTGAAGTCGTGCGGATACGGCCTTTTTGCTCCTGCTACGTCGTGACGCAGGAACTTCAATGCGCAACAGTTTTTCTCCTAGCCATCGCCATCACCTCACCCAAAAATATCTTTCCCCTCCGGCAGGGACAGTCGTTGTAGGCATTTACCGAAAAAAGTAAACAAAAGTACGTCACGTTGCCTGTATAAACAAAACGATACGCGTTACCGTTACCGTTAAAAAAGAAACGCACGCTGCTTTTGCGTTGCTTTTTGCAAAATTATTAATAAACGGGGGTTGTGCTCGTTCGACGTTACAGGTAAGGATGAGAGCCATATATCCAGAAACATTATGTCCGTCAAGCAACTGAACAAAATTACCTTATCTATTCCGTGGTTCCTGCTCAAATACTCACAATAAAAAACGAAAATAAATACGCAAAAAGCTCAAAGCTTTATATGGCTTGGCACCTAGAGAGCAACGAAACAATACAAGTGTTGCACGTGACGTCATCCATGAGATGCGCTCCGATGATCACCAGAGAAGAGGGGAAGATGAGAGCTCCTCTTATCAGGATCCTTTTTTGCGCCTCCCGGATTTGCGCAGACGTCAGCGTATTCTCCTCCCAGAAGATTGTCTAGAGAAGATTAAGCCCGTCACTCCAAGTGCCCACCAAAGCAGCTTCCCTCTCCTCCTCTTACATGGTGTTCAAAAGTATTGCGATATGACGTCAATGCAACCCATGTATTGAACTGTACTTCTTTGTTTTAAGTCTTGAAGAAGATGTAACGAGTAACGTAACTACGTGACACATTACTCGTATTAAGTAAGCGCAAATACGTTACCCGTTACTCTTCTGCAGTTTTAACGATTACGTTACACCGCTACCGGAAATATTTGCGCGTTACCGGTAACGCCGTTACTCGTAACGCGTTACCTCAAATGATGCGCATTGGTCGGCTGCAAGTCAGCGCGGCTTGTTGTCAAAAATGGCGACATTGGGATGGCCATGCTACCGAATGATAGGGCGCCTGGGCGTTCGAGCTCGAGATCGGGTTCAGTGATTGCGGCGGCGCATCGCCTCGGAATTTCGAAAGTTCCGCGTATGATGGCGCTGCCCACCGAACCAAACTTTATTGCGCGGACTCTATCGCTGAGCGCGCCGGGAGGAAACAGGCGAGCGCTGCGTGAGTGTTCGGGTGATATTCGTGTTTTCACTGATTCGGAACGAACATTTGTCCAACGCTGACGAGCCTCAACAGGTACTTTGGTGACTCAGCACGAGGGCCTGGTTATCTTGGTGTAGCACATCCACGCTTAAATGGCGTTTTCTGCCTCGAGAGGAAATAAGAGAGAGATGTTTTCTGCTGTTGGAGAAGAGGAGGGGCTTGCAAAGGGAACGTTAGCGCCACTTATCTATAAACAGGAGTGTTAAGTGGATTAATAAGTTAAATTGTAATCAACAAATATGGTTCGTTGGCTTTCATTTTGATAATCATAGCACAATCCCCAATGAGCGGTTCATAGTAAAAAAGGGATTACGTAAGATTTATATATACGGTATATATATATATATATATATATATATATATATATATATATATATATATATATTTTTTTTGGTGGCGGTTGTACTAAGGTTTCTGATTTTCTTGAATTTTCTTTGAATAGATACCCAGCTTATAAAGCGTGTCTGTGTATTCGGTCATATAGGGTGAATCACTCTTTGTTGCATCGAGTGCCGCCCGAGGGTTGGTGATGCAAAGCTTTGAAGAAGCGTTTGAGGGCAAAATGACATAAAATGATTTGACGACGGCCCATGTTCGAGCAAATCACGACAAGTTGGGTGCCGTTTGAAAAAGCATTGAAAGTAATTGGCCAGGTGAAACGGCTGATGTATAATTACTGCATGCAAATCTCCGCGAGTAGTGAAGGCCTCTAATAAAGCGCAACGTTTTTTTGCTTATGTTTTCTCTCAACATAATGGCGTGTAAGTATACGCTAAACTGGTGTCTGATGTCTCCGCTAGAAGGGCAAGTTTAGCTGGTGGAGTTAGCGAACCTTCAGTAAACCAAGCCTGTTTTCCGCTCTTTAACGCACATTGGGTTATAAGGCTGGCTTTGATCTTTTGATTGTTATTCTTGTTACGAATAACCAGAAGCCGTTAAAATTTTCTTGGGAGTGTTTCCACTAAATTTAGCGGACAAAGTTTCTATATCAGAGAGTGTACTTAGATCGTGTTTTCAGGCCACGCTATTTTTAGCAAAAGCTCGGGATGTCATTTCGATGCATTCTTTGAAGCGCGCGCCCGTAGCGGTAGCGGGCTTGTGAAAACGGTCTACTAATATTACCATAGCTTTTGAAAACGGTCTACTAATATTACCATAGGCTCGAAAGTAGCGGGTCGCAGCTACTCGGGCTCGAATATGGTAGCAGAGAGCATCAATTAAGGAGCCGTTTCTCGGTTAACCTGGACATGAGCGCACAGCTTTTGCAGCGGCGAGGACCCCAAACACACTTGCTCGCTCGGGAGAAGTGTGTTTCGGCGTCTCACCGCAGCGGGGCGCAAGTCACATGGATCTCCTCTCATTCGTTGTCTGCCGCTCTACTTTTTCCATTTCGGCGGCCGCTTCTCTTGGCGATCTGCCAGGCATTATCAGTATATAGGAGGCTATGATAATGTATATTATCATGCCTGAATATGTATGCGTGGATATAGCAGGAAAAAAAATCTTAAGAATGATATACAAAAAAGTCTTATAGACCCTTTTCAAATTACAGCCTGGCAATGTCTATAACTATCACCCACCTGAGTGCATATCAACTGAGCATCATAGTGTCGATCTTCTTGTGGTCGATGAAGAATGAAGTTGAAGACAGGCACTCAGGATGAGCTTTACATTTCAGACGTTAGTTCACTGCCAGCGTGACGAAACGTATATTCTCCCTTACGCTACGCATTTGAGGTCACGTAAATTCTTGGCATTGTCGCCTTCGGCGCTCCCCAAAAGACACGTGACAATGAAATATGCAAACACTTTTGAATCTTTTAATAAGTGACAAGTACATAATGGTTGTTTCTTGTCACCATAAAAACTGAAATAAATAGAAAAAATAGTGCAGCGAAGAACCTCGTCACTTTCGTACATCTCCTATTTACATAGGGATATTAAATTCTCAGCGTCATTACCATACACAAATCTAAGCTGGTATTTGAGACACTGAGATAGCACTGAATTTCCTGAAGGTGTGTATAAAAGCTATTTGAAAAAATATCTGGACTGCTTTGACGATAATTGCATTTCGTAAAATACGTATAAAAAAACAACAGGAGAAACAAAAAAATACGAATGCAACTGCTCGTGAATTCTTTCGTGCTAATAAGGTACACGATTAATCTTGCAATTGTTAACAAAATGAAAGCTTACGTTTCCTTAAAACGCCAAACTTTCTTTCACGATATGGGGTTGTCTCTACGGACACTGGCGCGCAATGTAGGAGACTAATTCGCTATCGCCGTTTATGCGGCGATGAGAAGCGCACGTTGCATCTACGTACTCATAGTATACAGCCACAAAAAACAAGGATGCATTTATTTTCACCCCGAGCATGGTGGCCAAGCAAGATCAAAGCAAACCTTGCTCAACCGCCCCAAAGCTGCATCGTTGATTGGGTTTTAGGTATCCTTGGAGAAGCATGTACCGGTTCGTACACCGGGAACCTGGCATTGTGAATCTAACACAGTTGACCTAGTTGGTATTCTGACATCTTCAAAGCAGTTTTGTTTTTCTGTTTTAGCGAGCCAGGCTGAAGGAACCGTGATGATTCTAAGTGTCTACAGTAGCACTTGCATGGAGGATGTAAAGCAGGCGGCACCAGAGGGACTTCGCTGGTCCCAACTGCAGATGTTCAAGGACAGGGACCTTGTGAGGAACCTCGTGAGACGCGCCGAAGGTGCCGGCTACCGAGCGCTCGTGCTCACAGTAGACATGCCGGTGGGTGGAAACAAAATACCCAGAGCGAAGAAGAGCTACACTATTCCGGAAGGACTCAGGTGCGTTAAGTGGGGCCTTCAAAGAAAAGAATCGGGGTATGCCGAAAAGAAGCGGTTTACGTAAGAGAAAACGTTCAGTACAGGAAGGCGTCTTGTGGATGACCCCTTCGTGTTTCGAAAAACGCTAGGGATGGATTAATAGATATACTAGTGACTCACTGATGGAGAGATTTGGACGAACATGTCAGGGAGGCTAACCATGCAGCGTTTCAGTTTTGTAGACAGCGTGTCGCTAACAGAGTTGTCCAAACGTCAACGTTAATTTCGTGAATCTTTGGTAGGCTAACGAAACACAAATGCAAATGGCTAGACGGTTATATGGCGCATGTGAACCAAAATGTAGGCGTCAAGCTATGCGGGTTAAACGAGCTGAACTTGGTGGCCTTTATTCTGGCATATAGGTCACGTGATATCAGGTCACGTGACCTCATTTTCCCGCTAAATTGAGTGGGGGAAGCGAATGGTGTGTAGGTAACGCGCGTTAATTCTCGCTAATGTAGAGGGATAAAAAGTAATTCGCGCTAGGTCAAGTGACATAAAGTCAAGTGACGTCAATTTCTCCGCTAATTTAACTAGGAAACTGAATTGATGTGACGTCAATATTCCTTCAACTTAGCGGGAACGTTTAAGTTGGTGTATACGTAGGCTTGCCAGCGTCGCAATTGCTTAATGCTAACGGTTATTTCTTCTTACTGATTTCTTCGAACGCCAAATTCTGCGGTATGGAGCATTACACGGCGAAACGGACGCTCGCGGCGCATAAAATACTGGCATGGCCGAGAATGACGTTGCGTCCAAGCTATGTATAGCTGTCGGGCCACGTGACGCTAATTTCTCCTCTAAATTTAGCGGGAAAGTGAATTAGTACGTAGGCCATGTGACGACATGTGCAGCTAGCAGCTTTTTGTCTGAGAACCCATCCAGTACTTCTGGAAAAATAAAGTTTATTGTATTGTATGTGACGTCACAGGCCACGGCTGAGAAATCCGGAGCCAAGGAACGTTCTCACTTCAAAACGCTCGAAAGAAGATATTGAAAATGTCACAAAGCGCTTTACAGTTTGTTTCGAATCCAGATACGCTAACTTCCAAGGAATCTTGGATAGCGGGTTCACCGTACCCAACTCGCCACTTTTCAAGAAGAGGGACTGATCGACCCTTCGCAAACTTGGGATGACGTCAGCTGGTTGATACCGGCTATCAAGCTACCCGTGGTTCTCAAGGGAATTACCACAGGTGCGGACCACTTTCATAGTCTTACGAGTCATTTTCGAAGAAACATTATTGCCTTTCAGAATAAACTATTTTGAGCGAGACGTAGAGGATGACGTTTGATCACTTTCGACTAGGGACCTCTAGCACTAAAGATTTATGGAGCATGTTGCCGGGTTGGCGGCACTGCCAAACTGGGGAAAAACTTATTCGTCTGCTAGCAGAGCCGCCATTTGAGCCTCCCATCCTATGCAGCCGTTTATGAGCTGTTTATAGCAGTTCTTTAAAAAATGACTACTTGAGAAATGACGCGGGGTAACTTTTACAGCAAGCAACGTCGCGCTCTCGTCAAGTATGTTTGTGTTTTCCGGCTCCGGTGTGGAGGGGAGACCAAATGGTGATCACTGAGTCAGAAAAAGCGCGGCACTGGCCCATCAAGAGGACTTTACCACTCAGGAAAAATGACCTGGCAAACAACACTGAGGCACTCTAGCTTCATGATACGAGCCGAGCGCGTTCCGGCAATTTAGAGACCGCGCCATAGTGAAAATATATGCCGAGAGATGGCCGTAGCTGGCATGCACCCAATGCTTACACGGTGCGCCTGATGCTTTCATGATGCTGGTGGTGACGTGGGGTGGTGGGTTCGTTACCATCCCAATAAAACAAACATGTGGCGGGAGTCGATGATGTCAGGCAGAGAGTCGCGCGCCACCTGGACAATGGCGGACGTCGCTAGGTCCCAAACAAGAAGCGCGACGACAGTGATATCTTTTTCCCCAACTCCGAATCGCACACATTCTTTTTCTGTTTTTGAGGGCCTTATTAGTTGTCAGGGAGACGGCGGCATTTCGTATGCTTGACCTCACCTGATATTTGATCATTGGTAAATATTAATTAAACACCAAAAGATAGAGACACTGATTGAGACGAATATCGCGGTTCAATGTCTATATTTGATTGGATTCGTCGCAAATAAGTTCCTCCAAGTAGGATGAAAATTAAGCACAGCTATAGTTCAACGGCCCCATGGGCTCAGATTTCGCAGTTCCTGATTATGGCTAGGTTTGCATAGATGCGACGGAAGAGTATAAAATCAAAGTTCGATGTATTATTATTGGTTACAAGAGGCTAGAAGAATTGCCTGCGCTTGGATAGTTACATATCGATTCGATGCACATGGTTGCATCCAGGTAAGCTCTGCGTGTGGTGGGCTATCATGATGGTATGAGTAATCGTGCTCCCAACTTCTCCACCGCGCCCATTTTTAAAATCTTCGTTTTCGTTTATTTTGCACTTGTGGACCAGAGCCTTTTTTATTGAGAAAGTTTGGCAGCTTTCTGTAGAAGAGCGACAGTTTGACAACCACGGCTGGGAGTCTAATCAGGCCATCTTGTGTTGCTGATACATAAAGAAATCACGACAGTCTCTCAATAAGGCAGGGGTAAATACTGGAGCAGAACGTGGCAAAGTCGTAAGGGCTGTCATGAGTGGTCCAGAAAAAAGAAAAAAAAGCGGAAGAAATAAAGCATGCGAAAGGTTATGCATGTTTGTTTTGCCGCAACGAGCTGAAGTGTCTCGAGTGCCCGTCAAATTAATTTTTGTACAAAGGCTCGACGCCAATGTTTTTGTGTAATATAAAGCTAGAAAACTACAAGGTACGCACGTTCCAGGTGATGTTTTCGTGCTTTGGTAGAATGTCAAGCGTCTCCAGCGATATGTCCCGATCGGGACCACCAATATCTGCAGAATATGTCGCGCCGTATCCTCCTATATATGTACTGCCTCGACAGCTCGGCGACATGAAGTCGTGCGTTCTTCTCTTTCACCACCACAATTTTGTCGGTTTGAAAATATATTTCCATTAGTGCATCGGTGAGAAGGTCGCGAAGTGTCACCAACGAAGAAGCGTCGAACACGTCGGTCGAGAGCACAGAGACATTAGTGGCACATGCAGGAGAAGCAGAGTTGGTCATCCAGTCGTCGTCAAGCTCAGCCACCTCCCCGCTAGGACTGGGGGACTCCGTTGGATGCAAAGATTACAGGTAAATAAGCTCACTTAACCGACTATCCTGTGTAAGCCCTCGTCGGGCAGCTCATTACAGTTTCGGTGAGTGTGCTTGTTGCACGTGTTGCAACGTACGAGGTGTGACCAAAAAGTTGCGACACTAATTTTGTAGCGTAAAAGAGAGGCAGCACATTGATAAGCGCACTGAGCAGTCGAAGGAAGGGACGTCCCTGCGTCATTATGTCAAAGGGCGTCGCTTTGTGGACATTTGGACAAGCGCTGCAAGGTTTTTGTATGATCACATGTACGAGCATCATGCCGACTCTGAGATATACTGCAAACCAAGGCGAGGGCGAACACCAGTTCTACTTCAAACTTTGCAAATCTAAAGCAGAGACATCTGGAATTATTTTGAAGGCTCATGTCAAACAGCAGTGAGGTTTGCGAGGTGTTTTGGTGGCAGTCTGCCTCAAAAATGGCAGAACCTCACTGAAGTCAACGAAAAGGTCGGATAAGATGCCGCACTCACCGTCCTTCGCCCATCCAGCGACGTTCTGCCGCCCTTGAAGCGCGAGCGCTACTTAAAACACTTCACTAAAGTCACTTCTCTTGACACAAGCCAGCTGAATCATTTCCAAGGACCTCTGTTTTATATTTGCCGAGTTTGACGAAGAATTAATACTCGCCCTCGCTCTGGCTTGCAGTCGAAAGTGAAATCACTATTATGTTCGCGCACGTTCACAAATGCCTCGTGTAGCGCAGCTTCAAATGTTCACAGAGCGACGCCATTTCGTATAACAGGGGCACGAAGGTCCCTTACATCGACTTGCGCGCGCATGACTGTGCTGCCCTTCGTTTTCACGCTAATCTGTCTCGAGAACTTTTAGTTACACATCGTGTGAATTTTTGCCTCTATAAAATAGGAGAGGCACGAACAGCACTCGTCCCCAACAGCCGCGATAACAATAATAATACTAAGTTTATTGCTCCTATTCGAGAATAGTCGAAATTAATGCAGGTTCGTCAAAGCTCATCGAGGGCTTGTGGGACAGAAATAATAATAATAATAATATTAATAATGATAATAATAATAGTCAATCAATTTTTGGGGTGTCCAGGAACACCATTTGGTCTTGGTACTGGCACTTAAAAACAAGGAGCACACTCAAATTCCAAGATAAAACTTGGAAATAATAACCAGACAAAAAATGAAAGCCGTTTACAACTCCCTGTAACGCCGAATTAGAGCGTAGCTCTTGAGAAGGCGGAGGGCAAGGGTTCTGAGGGGAGGGTATACCCCTCGTCCCTCCTCCTCATCTCGTCATCCTGCCTGCTACTCCACCACGGGGGCCACGTGGCCCCCGTGAGGTCACGTGACACCCCTGAGGTCCGGTGACCCCATGAGGTCACGTGATCCACCCCCGTGACGTCACGGAGGTCACGTGATCGCCGTGACGTCACGGGAGTCATGTGACCTAAGGTGTGGGTCACGTGTCGCAGAGGGGTTGCGTGACCTCAGGGGCCACGTGACGTCAGGGGTGTCACTGTGACCTCGGGGACCACGTGACCTCATGGGGTGTCAAGTGGCCTCAGGGGGGTTACGTGACCTTAAGGTTACTGCGACGGCGAGGGCGACGGCGACGCCGCTCAAGCCGGAAACGGGCGCCTAAGAGCTGCGCTCGAAAAAACAGAAACATCAAAATCAGTCACATAAAATTAGAAGGCAAATATTTCTGTTGGAAGTTCATACGTTGCTGCGCCGTGAAGAGATGGCGATGTGTATAGTCGGGATAGTACATCGCGTAGAAGGAAGAAAAAGAAAGTGTAAACTGGCGAAGCTCCTTCCAAACATTAGTGGCCATGTAGCCCTAATACCACTTGTAATCATCGTAAAGTAGTTCAAAAGTGAGAGTAAAATGTCTTTACATGAGCCTCAAGAGTAAAACAACGTGCTGACGAAGTCCCAAGAAAGAAACAAAAATATTCGTCTGGGGTTCAGTGTAACATCTCAGTACCTTTCAGCTCTGCCTTAATTGGAATATGTTTTTGTTTTTACCATAGTACCGAATTGAAACAGGTTTTTGATTGAGTTGTCGAAATCCTTTTGTTTGGAGTCAAATATTTCCAGTTTTTAGCGTAACCGTTGTAACAATCCAATAACCTCGGACTTGGACACAAATTGCTAAATTCTCTAGATGTATGAAAAGGTGAATTGAGTCTTGTAGGTACTCTAGGAATCCTAATATTCACTTCAGATAAGAGGCTTGGGTGTCAATTAAGCTGTGGAGGGTTTTAAACAAAAATACCAAACCCGCTTTTTTTCTACGTCGATGTAGGTCAGGAAATTGAACACGCTCCGAAGGGCTTCGTAATCCAAAGTTTGCTCAACTCTATGCCAAATAGCGATACTTAAAAGTTGAGATGAATTATGCTGCACACGTTCAATTCTCAGTGAATTGGTTTTACAGATTCTGTTCCACACCACGGACGCATAGTACAGCTGTGACCGGCCCAGTTATCCGTAAAGGGTTAAAAACGTGCGTGGATTGTTGAATTCTCGAGTCAGGCAACACAGAATGCCAAGCACTCCGTAACGATGCGCCAACCATTTTGCCCACGTGAGCATCAAACCTTAGGTCCGAATCAAACAGAACACTGAGGTCCCTAATTTTGATTACACGAGTCAATAAGGCCCCTTCAATTGGATTAGGAAAACCGACAGTTTGAGTTTTCCGAAAATATATCAATGCTTTAGTTTTAATAATAATAATATTAACCACAATAAAAGTAATAGTAAATATTAATAATAATGTAATAATAGGAATAAAATAATTTATTGGTGACGGGGCGAACATTAAGGAAATCCGATTTGCGGGACTGGACGAAGCCTGCATGTGCTTATGGGCGCAGACCCATATGCTTTGTTTTCTATTATAAAATGTTTACAATGTCATTTGCTTGAAATGTATTATTGCGTGCACAGTGGAACCTACACTCAGATATACCCCCACACATGTAATTCTTGTTGTAGCATTAAATCAATGTGAAACAGTTACAAGTCGTTGCCTCGGGAGTGATTGCGGTTTGAAGAGCCGTGAGACCTCCCCCGCACACACACAAGACACGCTCACGCACACGCACACGCACACGTGCACGGACGCCCGCGCACGCACGAACGCGCGCGCACACACACACACACACACACACACACACAATATGCTAAATTTGGCCGGAAGAAATGTGGTAGAGTGTATAACTGTTCTTGAAAAGAAACAATCACATTTTCGTAAAATGGTTTGATAACATAAAAATGAATAATAATAACTTACTTCACCATGAAGAAACATGGTGGCGGCTGATAGATGAGGCTGTCCAAGCAAAATGCCTGGTCCCCAGCCCTAAACCTCAGTATCTGTCTGGAAAAAGTCGCGCCTTTTCTTCCTCCTCCTTCGAAACAAACTTGCTTACTCCACCTCAAACTTCCGGTTTGCGATGGATTCGCCCTCTGGATGTTCCCAAGCGTCCCGATGTCTCGGTCACCTGAAGCTACGTGATGGCGGTCGTGTGGAATTTTCCCTCATATAAGTGTGACAATGACCCCACTTAGAGCCAGCATTCGTATCCGACCGTTCTGAAGCCGCTCGAGATTTGTTCGTCCAACCGTGACTCCCGAAGGAGCTTTGGATAATCGTCCCAATCGTCTCTACCAAATTGCATTATCGGTCAGTGACTCGTGCGTGTCTGCCCACCCTTCGGCTTTAGTAACGCAAGTCGTTTTTAATCATCATATCAAACAACCAAATATGCAATTATATTTTCCATACAATTTCAGATGCTTCACTACTTATCTTTAATTATGTTTTTCCAGCGAGATTTTCGGGACTGTTTGGCCTACGGATACTAAAAACCTAAAGACATGACGCATAGAGAGCAAGGGACATTTGGTTTTATTTTTTTATCTGGGAAGTGTTGACGCGGTTGACGCTAAGCCAGCACTTTAAGCTGACTGGAATGATAAAAATTTCAATTTTTCTCGGTGTGTGTGTATATGTGTTCATTCTTTAAAAATTTACACCACCACAGACCGCTTTCGGTTACGGGCTACTCGGTGCCGCAAGAGTCGTCGAGTGTAATAAATAATATATTTTGATATGCGATGAAGCCGTTTTTAGAAATGAAAACTCCGCTTTCGTTTAGTTTCCTACTTCATGTAAATTTATCTTAGTGTCCGTAATACTTTTCCGTTACTTCGTTTATACTAAAGAAAGAAAAAAGGAAAAATCGTGTAGAGTTAATTACGATCCACGCTGCCTTTTAGACTGCTGGGCTAGCGTTCTGGGGCTAGAAACCTGGTGCTGACTTGGGAACCAGCGCTCGGTTTCAGCACTGAATCGAAGCGCTAACAAATTTTACTTTGACACAATTTTAATTTCGACCTGAAACTTTTCTTTACATGTCAATATTCATACATATCGATAACTGTGTAGATGTATTGAAGCCTCTAAAGATCTACATGAAATCTAAGGAAAGGGGCAAACAAGTGCGGGTCGACTTATATCAGTAAAAGGCTAGAAGCAAAATACAATATATATATATATATATATACTTCAACTCTCATCAGAGAACACCGCAAAGCAAGCGAATTGTAGATTAAAATCTTCATGAAAACGCACAAGCACCGATGACGTTAGAGAACAAGAAAGAACAAGAAAGCCACCATTTTATTTATTTCACAAAACCACCAGCCAAATAAAGGCCATGGCAGGGAGTATGCACTGCAAGTAGAACATATGCTGGAGTACGCAACAAAATAGATCAGAGTGGAAAAGGGGATGAATGCATTAACACACACCATACACCATCAAAATGTTTTCTTAACACTTCATGAATGCTACAGTTAGCTTTACTGAAGGTACGATCCCTTTACATTTCATTAAAATAGTCTAAAGCCCTTACATCTCCTAATGAGGTAACTGAAACGGTGCACATGGAGACTGAATAAATTGTACAAACTGCAAGGTTCAACATCAGGTTCTCTGATGAGACACAGATTGCTGGATCCGACTCAGATGCGCTAGCTAAGAGTGCACGAGTGTGCTTATATGGTACAAGTTTGACTGTGCCACGCATGCTAATTGATCCATCCGCTTGTGCAATGTGTCTGACACAAACTTGAAGTCGTAGAGCACTATACTGCGGTTCTTCAGGCAGCAGCTGCCCTAATTCCCCAGTACCACATTGAAACCATAGAGCCCTGAAGGACGAATTTTGTAAACTTTCTTGAGGGTGCCTTTGCTCCATGTATTCCCCTTTGTTTGTGGACTCTTAGAGATAATTTAGTTGATTTGCAGGAGAAAGCGCCTGGTCCAAATTTAAAATTATGTTCTTTTCCCGTTGCAATTGATACTCCTGTCATAGCACCGATATCAGTTTTTCTTCATTGAATTTATTTGTCTTTGTAGCTGTTTGTTATTCATCACTACACCGTCAAGACTGACATCCTGGTGATACTGCGTGATGCCAACTGTAAACAGTGTGCTACATGTCTGAAAGCAGAGCGTAGAAGCACGTGATACAGAAGTGCGGAGGGAAATAGCAGAGAATTTGCCGCACCTCCTTCCCCTCCTCCGGTCACGCTTGACTCGATAGCGGCGGCCGTGCACGCTCTCTCTCCCCTTTTTACCGGTGCGCGGGCCGCATCGCCAGGAAGCAGGGGTCGGGATTTTAGGTCGCCCTCGCTCACCTCTTCTCGTCATGAAACCTCATCACCTGCGCCGGACAGAACCCTCATCACCCCGTACGCTCTTCTGTGTTACGACCACTCACCGCCGCACTCATGAGCGCCGCCCTCATTACGATCACCAAATGACGGTATCACTTATTACGCTCGATATCTTTAGCTCTGACCTCGCGTACATCACGCCACTGTCATCATGGTCGTCATCACCCATCACCCTCACAGTCATATCGCTTTCTGTTATTCATTCACCATCATATCAAGTACGCTTGCCAGCGCCACCAGCTTGCTCCACCCGCCACTCCTCATGCACACTCCTGGCCCTACGGCCCTCACACGGCCTCACTTCTTCATCCTCACAGTCCCTCGTCCTCACTCACCCTTACAATCATATGAATATTCGGGGCTCAAACACTCACCCTCACCCCACCTGCGATGATGGTGAACGGGGTAAGTGAGGGCACTCGCGGGGAGAGTTTTCCAAACCCTGCCGCCAATCAGCAAAAACGCCGCCCGTTCAGCAGCATATCGCTGTCTGAAGCGGCAGTAAGCACCGGCCGGCCGGCCGGCCTGCCGGGCGTGCCGGCTCGTTCCAACCCCGTGTGTGTCGGCGTCTGTGTGTGCCGGGCGCGGGGGGGCGCGCGCGTACGCACGGGAAAGGAGAGAGAGAGAAGGAAGGAGGGAAGATGGGAGAAGGAGAGAGACAGCGCGAGAGAAGGAGAGAGAAGGAGAAGGAAGAAGGAAGGAGGGAGAGAAGGAGAGAGGAAGGAGAAAGAAGGAGGGACCGAGCGACGCAGAGAATCGAAGAAAGGAGGAAGATCGAAGAAAGATCTGGAAGAAGGAGGGCGAGAGAAAGATGAGAGAGAGAAAGAAAGGAAGGAAGGAAGAAGGATGGAAGGAAGGAAAGGTGTGAGATGAAGTGGAGGAGAAGACATCTCCCTCGTTATTATATCTTCCGCTCGGTTACACTCTGGTTAACGTTGAAGGTGTATTGTTTCTTTCACCAGAAACGGCGGCGTGGCTATGTAACTGTTGTTGCAGAACATATCAAATAACAACATGACTCGTGTTGCTCTGCTGCTGGCATCGTACTAAACGTCACGAAGATCATTTGATGTTGCTCTGGGTACTACGAAATATGATTTCGTCAGCGCCACAGTTCTTCGCCTGCGTGGAGCTCTGAAAACGCCATCGAACAACCTGCTCAACATGGCGCGGCGGCGGCGCGGCACGGCTGGCTGCGCCGACCAATGCCCTCCATCCTCTACATTCCCCTCACTCGTTCACCGGCGCGTTTCCAGCGCGCCAACATGGCACCTCCGTGCTCGGTATCTCCACGCCTCTGCATGTTCGCCTGAACCTGCGTATCACCTCAACAAACCTCGGCACCTCGCCTCTACCGTGCCGCTTCTCACGCCGTTGCCGCTTTCCGTTCGCCAACCTCTACGCTCACTCTACCTCGACGCTGATATCCGCCGCTGCGCCATTATCGCGACCAGCTCACCACGCGCGCAGGTAAAGGCGATCGTGAAGTAAGTGCTATGATGTTTCTCGGTACCGAAGACCTCCGCAGGCCTGTTCCTGCGGTGACCGTCACCATCCTGATGAGCTACGCTCGTGGCTGCAATGGAACAAGCTGAACACAACAGCTGCGTGCAACAGCAGGCAAACCTGCAACGCCGCCGTTAGTGTCTTTACCGACAATATGCCCGTGGTAAACGCCAACAACTTCGATAAACCTTCATCATCGCTGAAAAACTGCCCGCAACACCAATATTGTGCGCTTTCCAGAAGAAGATGCTGCGCGTTGATCTATCGCGTCTGCGCGTTACAAGCCGTCGACTTACCGTACATCATCTGTATGATGTTGATCAACGCGTCGCCGAGCTGCTGTTTGCGATACCGCCCTCGTGGTCAGGCCATCAGTTGCAACAGAACAAAATAACCTCTAACGTCCTTCGAACAGCCAGTTCAAGGTCGTGCCTTGTCTGACCAGAACATATAAACGCTGCTGGATAAATAACAAAGCCACCTACATGGCGCTGGCTGCTGCAACGGGTCGTCTTCTCTGACTGCTTTAACACCATAAACAGCCGATACGCCGGTCGCGACTGCGCGCAATACTGTGGTTACCCAATAAACTGTACGTTAAACGCCGTTATTTTATCAACAACAGCAAATTCATCAGTTAATAAAATGGTCACCATAAACATTTCTGCCGTTAATGTATACAAAATATATGAAAACCAACAATACCACTATGGAGGCTCAAAATAACGTACTCGGTCGCTTCGCCTTTAAGGCGCTCACCATCAAACGCTCAAAGAATATGCCAATTAACGAAGGTAATATATCGCGCCATGCCGGATCAGGTTATTGCTGGCGCTGCGGTACCTTCACCGCTGGTTTACTGGTTAAACTGAACATTGAATTCGAATTGTTAGCGTTAAATGCGTTATATAATACGCCGCTATAGTTACCGCGAAAAATGGCGATGGCATCTCTTTAATTTATTGCTTTCGGTTTGAAACGCGTTCTGATTACGCTGATTTGCCACCTGCATCATCACATTGAATGCTACGAACACGTTACTCAAATGCCATTGTTTTTCAGCAGTTGTAGTCGAAGCTGTTGCATCACGAATGCCGTCAGTTGTAGTTAATATTTCTGCGTTACGCTGTATCGTTTGCTTTGCCCGTCATCAATCTTTATATTGGTTAAGTTCGATAATTACCGTTTTTCTTCCAGATCTCTGCTCTTACCGATATGATTAATTGCCACGGTTTATAGTTGCTAACTCATTCATCTTTATCAATTATCACATAGACATTTCAGGATACGTTGCTACCTTTCGTCGTTGCTCGGTTAACATGGCTGCAAAAAAACTCGGTCTAAGAACTTTTATCTGGTTATGATAGAAGATATGCATCGTCGCTCGCTGTTGTTTATCGCTGCGGCGTGGTGCGTCTGGTGGCAAAATTACCTCTCTCGCATCCGGCGCCTTGGATAACCTGATGGTATGTGCGCTGACGGACGCAGGCCATACGCCGGTGGTCGGTGGAAACCTCTGCGTAATCAACAAATATCGTGAACCCGTGGCTGTGGATAAACCAAATCTCTGACGCCGCTCGGCTGGGGATCGGAAGCGAATACGTTGAAGCAAACTGGTCTGTGGCTGGAACAAACTGCTGGAAGGTTGCGTCGCCGATTTCGGGGCTGAGCTGATGACGTCAGCTTGCTCCATCGACAGACCGTATGTTCCCGTCGTCGACGATTTACCTTCATGGTCACCAGGCACAGCAAAGACGAAAGGGCAACCCGTCGTGAGCAGTACAGTATGACCGGAAAAATTTAAAACAGACCGCCATTTATCCATTCCGGTATATTGATTAACCACGCCTGGCACATTAAACCCAAAAGAATGATGAACAACATCTCACCGCAAAATTTAAACATGAAAGAAGGAACCGCGTTTCTTTCTTGTCACTGAAAAGCTTGCAGATCTGAGTGCATGGCGTGCGGAGTCCCAAAAGGTAAGGCTGTCAGGCGAAGACACGCCAGCCATATGCAGCTAATAAGAGTGGGCAGGATCGGGCATCCTTGTTCAATTCGCGCTCGGGTGCGCTGAATACGTTGACGGATATTCTGTTTTTGTTCGTGACCAATGAAGGCAGCCATGATAATCGCCGAACCTGTATCTATATCGCGAGTGCTGCTCACGCTCTTAGCACCGCCATCACCAGATACGAAGTGTAGCAACGCACAGGTTGCATGAGTTTTCAAACAAAACAGCTGATCAAGCGGCAACTCTGCTCGATTTCCTATTCAATGGTTTCTAAGGGCTCACTTGGTATGCCCATGTCTTTGAAAACATAATGCATGATGGCAGATATATCATGGGTTCGTTTTGGAATCAGTAAACGAGTCCGCGCCACCGTGGTCTCAAGCACACGTTGTTGCGAAAATGACTGCAAACAGATTTGCTGGTGAGAAAGAAGTATTGTTATAGGTAGGTGCTACGATATAGCTATAAAAATATAAATCTAAATTGTTTTCAGCAAAAAATAATAAAAATTATATTTTCTGCTTTTTAGAGACATATGATATAACACGTAACAAAAATTACAGAACTCAGTCTTGTTTCGAAATGTTTTCCGTCTTCCACAGCCGAAGATACTGAGGAAGCCGTCAAGCGCGGAGTTTCAGCGATACTTTGTCTCGAACCATGGTGGTCGGCAACTGGATGGGGTCTCGGCAACCGTAAGTTATATCTTCAGCAAATCCTACCTCATATTCATTCGCTGTTCGCGCTCGTAATTATAATAGGACGATATTATGAGGACCTCCAACCACAGGTCGTTGTGGAAGAAAAGCAAAAGATATAGTGGTTTGTTTTTATATGGATAATATTCGACCATCTGAAGTCCTGGAAATCATTGCCAACATTGTATACTCTGTTTCATGCTTAGCGTGCAACGCTGTAAAAGCTGCTGGCGCGAGCGTTGGATTTGATCTCGTTGATCATTCGAACGCGTTCTCGCGCAGAAGAAACCGTAGACGAAGCCAAGCGCTCGCGCCGGTAACTTGGCAGCGCACGCTAAGTATGAAACAGAGTATAGAGCAAGACTAAAAAGGGGCAATTTAAATCAGACTCATGGCATCCCGAACGAACCTTAGTTTGAAAGCGTCAACGTTACCTCACTGATCATCCTCCACTCATCTGCAGGAAAAAAAAAAAAAGAAAGAAGAAGGTTACTTTTGAAACGACGATTTCTGTTTAAAGGAAAACGTTTATTTAAAAATTGCAAGGAGATACACTGGCCCATGAACGTATCGTGATACAAGGATTACACAGAATATATATTTAATACAAGAAATACAAAATAAAGTTCAAGATTGTAACACCAAAATACAGATACAAAACTTATTTCGGAAATACTATCGCGATACACATAATTTGCGATGCTTCCACATCTATGTTTAAGTTTCGATACGTTCAGAATGTGGAGCTGTATTACTCTGTGGTGGTTTTCCGTCCAGAAGAACTTGATGCAGATTTTACTTTTCGTTGCCATTTCGCTTATAGGAGATACCTAGTAAAGCCGGAAACAGAAAAAATACTCTGCAACGACAGTATAAAAAACAAACATTTCAAGCGTAACTTTTAATTGAAGCTCATTGTACAGAATGCAAATGTAACCAAACCTTTCGTTGCGGGTCAAACAATCCTGTAGGGTTCTAGATTAATCCTCGGTTCTCCGCTGGGGCGATAGCAAATGCCTCTTGGGCAAGTAAAGCCCCAAATGCGCTTTCAGTGGTACTTTCACATAAAGCAGGTAATAAATATTTATTTCTTAAATGTACAAATAGCGCAATGACACGGAAGGTGTAAAATCCTGATAGACAGCAGAGCTGACTTAAAATTAAACTTCCCTAGTGCTGCCATCGTGCATAAATTCTACATATTGCCACAACAACGCAGTTGAGGAAAATAAAACACGTTTTGTGCAGTCCCTGACTTCCTGGGTTGTTGCACATGTAGTGTTTGCATTCGATGTTAGCATCAATAGAGTGTAGTTGTAAATTGGCGCTGTTTTCTCTCAATATTTTTTTACCCTCTCTATGTTGCTGCGTAGTTGGCACTTTTAAGAATGCATTAACAACGATCCCAGTCGTCAGCCTTATTTATTTCATACTCAACTAGTTGTTTTTTATTTCTAAAGATTTACATCAAACTCTTTTTTGTTTGTCGTTGCGGTCTTTTTCGAGATAGAAATCCTCCCCGAGATCGTAAGTGCTGTCCGTGGCCGCATCGAGATCTACGTGGACGTGCAGGTCCGTCGAGGCTCTGATGTGATCAAGGCGCTGGCACTCGGAGCTAAGGGCCGTGTTTGTTGGACGTCCCACGCTCTGGGCTCTTGCGTACAACGTAAGACCGCAACTCACATGCTGACCAGTGTTTCCAGATAAACTCCGGTGTGAAACTTTATAAACAATTCCTGAAACTATGGAGTTAAATGTATATATTACAATTTTTCAAGCAAATAGGGTCGAAGGGACCAGATGGTATTTTCTTCTGAAAGCCGTGGTTTGGGGCTAAATATTACAAATTATTACACTTCGGTGTCAGCTTAAATCTAGCCGCAGTCCATGCTACGTGCTGATGGGACCAATCAACAGTGCCAAAAGCCCAAGTCACTATGCCTTTTCTGTTTATGATAAATGCAGCGATGATATGCATATAAAAAAACAGCACCATGATGCTATGTTTTTGTCGCTCCGTGATTGGTCCCATATGCTCGTAGGGTTGGCTGCGTTTGGACTTAAGAGTGAAATGAAGTACAGCTTCCTACTTTTAATAGGAGTGTAACACATGATTAATTATTGTGTGGTGATCTAAGACAAAATCATATGCTAGAGTGGAAGAAACGGCTGTGTTTTGCGAGGGCCTGGTATTTAAAATGTAATCGCATCACGTGGACCTATTGAAACCATAATATTTTTTAGCGCCGAGATGTTTCGGTGGCGTTTTCTTATGTTTTCATGCCCGACGTCGAGATAGGATTTCCCTCACTGTGATTGGCTGAAATTTGCCGTGATTGGCAGAAGTTTGAAAGAAGCAATTGTTTTGGCCAATCGAGAATATCGACCACAATGGCGCTCTTGGTCCCATGTCGCTAACAGGCAGGAACATTTACGGTGGTGGCTCGCGACTCGTGGCCGCCACAGATATAAATTGCAGCCTGCATAGTAGTTGTCGCCCTTCACTAGAGGATGACTGATTGGTTGATTGATTGACTAGTTTATTGGTAATATTTTTGACGTAAGGCCAACAAGGGAAAATATGAAGAAGTCCTTGTTAGCTTTGGAGTCGTGGGTTCAATTTCATTCTTACCCTGTACTTTATTAAGGTATCATTCGTAAACACGAGTGCCCGAAACCTTTTAGCATTCCGGCACACGCTAATCAATTAGTTATTGAATGTGTTTGAAACACTCACCTTATCCATGTATGGGACCCCTACATCGTCCTCTACTTAATGTATACTGCTGTCGGGACTTCTGGCGTGAGCGGACAGTTTAATATCTTGCCTCATTTTGCAGAGACTACTGAATATAAAACGCTAAATAAAAACACTGCCTCATGCTTTAGCATTTAAAGAGTTCCATGCTGTGTATGAAACAGAGTATGGGGCGTCTTGTCGCGACCTTATCTCTTCTTTGCGGACAATCACATATGATCGGACGCGCCTGGGAATACATAAGCGTGAGGTGTTGCCATTTTTGGGTACTGACAGTTATTTCTGCTTACTGGTTCCCCTCAAGATACTACATCTGCGGTGTAAAGCTGACACGGTGAACCGAAGCTTCGTGGCATATAAAATACCGGCATGACCGGGAAAGACATCACGGGCAAGCTTTGTATAGAACATTTTAGTAAAATACTCTGCTACATCCGATAACCACAGACGGTAGCAATTCCACGAATGCGCAAAGCCGTCAGTTGAGTGCCAGGTGTCGTTCTTAGGAGACATCGGAACGATATACTAAAGCCCTCTACTATGACCTTTGCGCTGAAGTCGGATGTTCCTGCACACATTGGACATGTTGGAAATTGGTCACGAGTAAAATACTCGGCTGAAAACAGAACATCTTTCATCCGTCATGTCTCTGTTTGTGTAGACAAGCTTGTGCACTATTCACCAGGAATTGCAAAGCTGCAGTTCGGTGCATGCGTGCACACGATGGGAGCCGTTTGTGTGCCACGCTATCAATTATCCCTCGTCTGTTTCAGGGAGTGAGGAGTAATTGCAGTGCATTTACGTTCTCAGGGCCAGGCTGGTGTGAGAAAGATGCTCGCGAGTACTGAGAGAAGAGGTAGACCGAGCGCTGGCGCTGATGGGTAGCACTTTCTTCGGTACTCTTTTATTATGCAGGAAAATATTGGCGGAACATAAAATGCTCGATGCTTAAGCGGAGAGGCTAATAGGGCAGTCTCCGCGCCACTAGGTTCCTCGTTTTCGGTAAGCGCCGACAAACCCTGATAAAGAACATCCAAAGAGGTTTTCTGGAAATCAAGGAAAAGCAGAAAAACGCCAATTCCACAACGTCCCCCTGAATGGGAAATTCCCCGGAGTTTAGGGAGAAACATATTTTTCTACGGCGGCACTTCTTTTCAGGAATCTGAACACACCCCGTACAAACTTCTCTTGAGGTTGTCTTTTTTGGGAGTGAATGAGCCTCCCTTTTCTTCTGTTCTCTGTACAGTGATAACGTATCAGCTCGAAGTATTTGGGCCAGTGGAATAAGTAAAAGTGGACCGGAAGCTAACGTGGGAAGGGGGGGAGGAGCGATTCGTGTAACAAATTTATAGATGTGAAGTTGTTTTATGACATTAGCCCCTTTAACCCCGATTTCGTACCTGACACGGAAAATAAACTCCGACAACTAAAAAAATATGAATCCCCTCCCCTTCACCTTCGCCCCTCCCTCCCGAACTTACAGAAAATAAACCCCGAAAAGACGGAACGTTACAAATAAGCTAAAACAAATCATGAGGCGCTACACTCTGTGAAGGTGGGTGACCGATGAACTCTTTAGCACACGACACAGACGTGACACAGAATTTGAACAAAGGTACGAACCCATTTATTGTCTTGATCTGTAGTCATTGTGACGAAAGGCTGCGCACGCATTTATTTGATGCGTTCTCCGCCCTGACGTCCGTCGTCCTGTCTGGTTTGCCGCAAGCCCTTGGCGTTTTGTGCACGATCTTCAACGGTGGTGTTTGCCATCCGCCGCTGCCGCCACTGACATTCTCGGTGCCGTTCCCGCCGTTGCTCTTCGTAGGTGCGTTGCTCTTCGGGAGTCCGGACTATACGCGGCCTCCCATAACGACGAGGGAAGAGAAGCGAAATAGACCTAATCGCTAAATAACCCAAATATCAAGGAGAATGCAGGGAATGGTGTTCCAAGCGCCGCACGTGCCGGCGTCTCGCAGCAGCATAGCATCATCTATACTCTCACACATCCAGGCAGTTCGACGACGGAGCCATAGAGTGCCCGGTCGCAGATTTGGAGCGCGCGGATCTGGTGGCACAAAGCATCAATGAGCCCTTTCTCGGGAACCTCGACGTCAGCGCACAGCCTTTGCAGCGCCGAGAACCGAAACACACTTGTTCGCTTGGGGGAAGTGTGTTTTGCCGTCTCGCCGCATCGGGGCGCCAGTCAGGTGGCTCTCCTCTCATCCTTTGTCTGCAGCTCCACCTTTTTCCATTTCGGCGTCCGCTTCTCGTGGCGATCTGTCAGGCTTTGTCAGTATATAGGAGGCTATGGCAGCAGTAACTATACTCAAAGCAAAAGTGTAAAACAAATGGTATGTTGCACGCTTGTTTGTCAACGCTTTATTTTAGTTATTTACTTCGAATATTTTAAATATTTTATACGGGGAAGACGTACGCGTGCGGCGCGTACGGCGGTGTGAGGGAAAGGTTTTGGTCGCGCATACGAAAAATCTTTGGAACCCTAGCTATAAATAGCTTCGGTGTAAAATAGATACGTTCTTTTTCACAAATGTGTAAGATGGACCTCAAGTGGATGATCCGCAAGAAACTTCGGTACTGTTCCGAAACAAGCATAAGTAAAAATAACCCCCGAGAAACAAATTTTTTTGGTGTTTATCTGCGGTGGAAAAAGTGTCTTTGTTTTTTCATTCTCTTCTGTTTTGGTTTCTAGGGGTACTTAGAATATATGGAACCTCGAGATTCTGTTAAATAAATTCAGCTGCATTTGAGACTGTGCTTTTGCGGTGTCATTAGCGTTTTCGTCGTTTAGGGGCTTTTCCTTAAAGGAAATGAAGCAAACATTTAAGTGTCTATAAGAAGTGGCGCACGATCTTTTCAACGAAATTGATGTTATAGTCCCCATTCACGCTTAGGATGTCAGTGAAATGTCTGGGCTCCAGGGAAAAGCAGAATAAAGACAACCTTTTTCATCTCCGCAGTGGGGTCTGGTGTAAAAGAGAAGCGATTAATTGCTCTAACAAGCGCGTAGCTTTCGTTTGTGGAGCTGAAAACCCTGTCTTTAATCTCCTTTTGCCCGAAGCCCATCCATTTCAGTGTGGGATTATGACGTCGATTTCGTTGTGTGTGCTCGCGCACACCAGCTGCTGCTAGTTCGTGGAAAGAACGTGCGCCAGGACAGTAAATTTTTTGGTTCAGTATTCCTTTAATGTTTGACCATCAGCAGCTAGTTTGCACCCGAACTTGTTCAATACGTAATGGGTTTTATTATTGTCCTGCATTTTTTGCATTTTAAAACAATCATGTAAAATCAATATTCAGCTTTTCTTCTCTAGTCTACTGGCTCACGCGCCGTATATTGGATTGACTTAACTCACTGAGAAGTAGTGTTAGCAGTAACGTGTTATATGTAACTGCGTTAATTACCGGCACCACGTTACTTTTTCTGTAATGTAGTAACGTAACCGCTGCATTTTTAAAACTGTAACGGGTAACATACTTACGATACTTATACCGAGTAACATATAAACGTAGTTACGCGCTACTCGTAACATATTCTTGCCAAGACTTAAAAAGTACACTTCAAGTTTTTCGTGCTTCTAGGAGCCAAGCAACATAAATGTCGGCGTTTTTGCGTTTTTTATTGCGTTCTTTCTCGGCAGTAGCTAAGTGAAACTTTAATAAAAATATAAAATAATTATGTTCAGTTTCTGGATGGACATAATGTTTCTTCAAATGTGGCGAAATATGGCGTAAATATGTCAGTGTGGAAAATGTTTCCACAGAAGTTCCTGCTTCTAAACCAGAGAACGGAGTGATGACGCAACATATGCACTCGAGCTAAGTCTGGCAACGAACTAAACATCGGTGAAAGGCATATATTCTTGCATACATAAGTTTCTTATTTTTTGTGTTTAGTCCACAGCCTCCTCACCCTCCCCCCCCTATACCTTCCACCAATGCATGTGCTCTGTTTTTCCCAACATTCATTGTTGTCAAACAAAGTCAGATAATCTACTTCGACACAATCTAACAAATTATACCAAGTCTCACACGATATATCTGATTACGCAGGATGCTCCTCTGTGGACCAACTCTGCCCTGAGATGGTTGTGCATCACCGTGACTTAAGCAGGCAGGCAAGATTTGACGGGAGCTGGAAGTGAACGTCTGAGCGAAGTGTTAATTGCTGCTTTCATCTAGAATAAACATGACGTTTATTGTATAAGACTCCATTATTCCATAACGATAATTCTGCGACCAACATTCGGTGTGCAAGCCTGAATGACGATTCACGAATATCAACCACTCTTCTTCCGTCTAATCTCATATCTATTTCTGAGAACGTCACCACATATGCTGGTGTATTGTTAAATATTGATATATCAGTCGCAGCACAACTAGGGAGCTCTCGTACCCGGTAGTAAGCCAAACGTGGACCACTGTGGAATTACCCCACCCTCAGGGAAGGTACCCGCTGTACCAGGTGGAGTACAAAGCTACACAGAGTAAATTTTGTCATAGTCGCATGAAGAGTTATTTTATATTTACTTTAACTAAAACGAATTCTTTTAGATGTTTTACGCGTGTCGTGTGAGGCATCTAAGATATGGATAGAAACCTTTTTATTCTTCTAGTGGGGGAAAGAGGGAACGGCGGGTTTCCGACAGCCAGTTGAAAGCATGGATTACGTTGTAATGGAACACCCTAGTCCCAACAATATATACACCCGGCCGTCCGTGCATTTCCTCGTTGCGTTTAGCGCGAAATTTTACGCCGCGTGACCTGACGTCAGTTGACAGATATACATATGCAGTTGCCGCGCTATATTTAGAGGAAAAATCTACGTCACGTGACTTAAAAAAACAGTTAAGATTCCCGTACAAATTCGGTGGGAACATTGACGTCCATTGAATTTCCACTAACATCGAAAACGCTGACGCACAATCGTTTTTTTTAATCTGCACAGTACACCACAAAACGAACGGTGCTCTCAGCTTCACTAAAAGAGCCTCGGAGTTTCATCCACCCTCGTGGACATGCTATTCCGAAAGTGCCCACCATCCACGTACACACGCCTCCAAAAGACTGTGTTCACCTTCCTGGACGCCTGTGGGTTGTTACGTTCCACACCCCGGCGAGGCCGGGCTCCATCTAGGGCACACTTACAAGAACGGTCCGCAACATCATCGCTCTGCAGAGACCCTCTCGAAGAACCGGAACCAAGGCTTTTCGAATATCAGCTTCAAGTAACCAACCTCAACGGGTCTTCGTCTTCCTCTTTCTCCAGCATCAAGAGAAGATGCTGCTGCGGCACAAAACCTCCGGGCCAATGAGAATGGCTGCTGTACCTCATCTTCATCCGAGCCAGCAGCCACCACCCATCACCAGGATCCCGCCGGTGACGCAACATCGTCTCGTCACCGGGGCTATAAAAGGGGACCCGCGAACACGCGCGGCGGAAACAGAATGGGACCTACCATCGAACGCAGCCATCATCTCATGTCCCATTAAAACATATTCACCTTATAGCCCTAACCCGGTCTCCAGCCTGTCCGTCCCCCAGCCCTTAACAGGGTGTCTGGCAAGGCTCTGATCTGTGAGACAATACGATTGCCCCTTTTTTGTACTTTTTGTACTTTTTATACCAGCAGTGATAGTTTTCTCGTGCACTTTCTTGCGGGATTGTGTGAACACTTTGTGATACTCGCGTTCTAGTTGTGCCCATTTTCTCACTCTTGATTTAATTCTTGCCGACTTTTTATTTTACTTTATTTCGTGAACCCTACGTTTCATCATCGTCTATTTCCCATCACCATCTGTTCCCTTTCCTTTCCCCAGGATTCCTTCTCATCAAAACTGCAATTGCCCTAGCCCGTGAAACTTTTCCACAGTCAGTGAGAAAAACCTCACGTCAGGCGAACATCACCACCACCACCCTCCCTCTAGTTTCAGGAGTAGTGAGGCGCGTTTAATATGCTATGTTAAAAGTCAGGGGAAAAGGGAAGCTAGCGGAGAGTGTTGATGGTTACGAGGCGTAAACGTCTTGGCAAATGACACACAACCACACTTAACACACAGATGGAAAATCAGATATGAACCTTCAGTTCCGATTCAGGCACAAAGTCACAGCGCGACCGCAACTTGTCGGCCTGGATGTCTGGCAGGCCGTTCGGAAAGACCCCTCCAGGCAAGGCACTCTATCTCTGTGCGAGCACCTCTTAGGATTCAGCCCCTTGCAAGACCTCTGCAGGTGCTCGAGGTTGAACGTGTTGTCTTCCCTGCAATAGTTGAACCATGGGGACTGGACGTCCGACTCCTTTCAAGTCGCCCGCCTGGCCTGCTGCAGGCTTCGCCGTTTCTTTGCTGAATTTAGCGGGAAATGGACATCACGTGACCTATACACCAGTTCAGTTCCCTCGCTAAATTTAGTGGGTAACTTGACGTCACGGGACCTGAACACCAGTTCAGTTTTGCCGCTGGATTTACTGGAGATTTGGACGCCATGTCACTTGTACGCCACTTCGGTTTTCCTGTTAGATAAACAGGAGATATTGATGTCACGTGACGTATGTAAAAATGAAGTTTCCCACTAAATTTTGTAAAAACAAATATAAAAATCTAGTCTTTTGTGCAGCCCCGAAACGAATGATTAATGTCTTCAAAACAAACTGAAACGCTCGCTTTTTAACGCCCTAGTCACACAGCTTATACATCATACAAAAGAGTCTACAGACATTAGTCACCACGATACCCGTGGTTCAAATGCCGCGTGCCAAGTTCTCCTTCAAATCATTTTGACGCGGCATTCCAAGCACGGATTTTGGGGTGACAGTACATTGGGATCTGGTTGCAGACTGCCTTTTGTTTGATGGATAAGCAGCGTGACCCTGGCTTAAAGGATATGGGAGCTCCCTGCTCTATGCAATTGCTATGTGAACTTTATGGTCCTTTGTCTAAACAAATATACATCCAATCAGCTTGAAAAATATTTATTTAAAAAAACATTTTTCCGAAAATGTATTTATTTATTTCGCGGTAAATGTTCCTCTACAGTAGCCCTTATTATTTCACAATGCCACCTTTCTAACTTGACCTTCCCGAGAATTTTTTTTAATCGTCCAGGTGACAAACACAAGTTCCGATTTCTGGAAGCTGTCGGTAAATTCTCTCCAAAAGCATATCTTATACATTCTTGCTTTCATGCCGTTTTGTTGGAAAATAAATTTAAAAAATTTCCAAACCGTCCGGATTTTTTTTCCGCAAAGACTTTACGTTGCCTTAGTGGCGCAATCTGTGACCATATTCGTAGTTATTACACAAACAAAAAAACTGCAAAAAAAAGCCACAAACGTTTAAAAAAAACAAAAAAACGTTGAGTCGAGCTTCGAGCCCAGGTAGCCGAGCAATACGAAGGTAATGTTTATTTTTTAGCTTTGCTTTCTCACTTTTGTTTAGAGTTTTGTTTCTGCTGAGTCTGTCTCTGAAAGGATTCCTCGCATTCCCCGACAATTCGCGACCGTTATATGGCTTGGCGGTCATGGTTTGGCCTATAAACCAATGAGTTCGTCAGAGACGTATTACAAGGTTCAGGTTGGGAGTCAAGTAAAAATAAGAAAGAACGCAATGTTTCGTTAGATTTGCGCATTCCCGCCTTAAAGGTGAAGTGAAGTGGTTTTGAGATCGTCAGTGTATAGTGGAGTGTTTCCAGTGAAGGAGTACGCACGCAAGACAGATCAGCGGAGTGTTTCCAGATCTCAAGCAGTCCAAAGCTCCGCTGCTTCGAACGAAATACATTTCAGCAGTTGTTTTGTTTGCGGGTGCACATAATTGACCTTCACAATCTGACGCCGTTAGAATTAAAAATTCTTCGGCGGACAGCGGCCGAAGAACAAATCCTCAAGGGTGAAAGGCTTACAATGCAAGCCTTTCATCCTTGTTGGTGTTAGACTGGTGGTGGCTGATAAAACCTCTTTGCTCTACTGACGTCTAACCCCTGGTGAGCTCAGTTGGTAGAGCGCTCCACTGGAAATGGAGAGGTCTCGGGCTCGATAACCGGACCAGGCGAAGTTCCTTCGTCGCCCTCCAGTCACCTAGCTGTGTTTGAAGATTTTGTTTGTCCTTTGTCCCTCTTGTTCCCCTTCTCGAGTGAATACTTTCGTCGTTCTTGCCCAGCTCGCATGCATCTTTGCATTTAATTGGATTATAATCAAGTCTAACTCCTGGTTAGCTCAGGCGGTAGAGTAGTCTACTGGAAATGGAGAGGTCCCTGGTTCGATATCAGGACCAGGCGGATTTTTCGGTCGCGCACCAGTCACCTAGCTGTTTTTGGAGATTTGTGTTTGTCCTTTGTTCCCCTTGTTTCCCTTTTTTGCAGGGATTATTTTTGTTATTAAAATCATCACTGATTGTTCAGCTGGGTATCGGTGGCTAGCAACCGATGATCACTTTAAGCATTTTATCGTTTATCATAGTCTGGACTTTGTTGACACCAAGACCGGTACGCACACCAACGCAGTGGAGGGTAGCTCAACGTACACCAAGTGCTCTCTGAACACTGGATGGCGCGGGAGGCACCACCTCATTGTTCACTTCGCGAAAATCTGTTCTCGAGAAGGAAGGAGGCCCGCGTAAACAGCAAAAGATTTCAATCGTTCGTCAAAGCGGGTCGCCACACTGTGCGACCTTGATCAAATGGGGACTTTCTCTACTGTTCACAGAAAGACGGGATTGTCGAGAACCGGTTGATTGCTAGTAACCCCTGCGCCGAGCCCGTCGTCCGCTTGCTTTTACAAAAGTGTCGTTTCCGCATGGCGGCTCGTGAAGGGCTTGTCTCGTCAGTTAGGCTCTGTTATCAGCACGAACGGTCCTTCTCAGGACTCCAAATCTGGTTAAAGGAATTGGGATCGTGATGCCCTCGGCCGTAACTCGGAGAGAAGAATAAGACGTTATCGGAAAGCTCGGCAAAGGTATGTGCTCTTGAACGCAATTCAAATCGTGTTGTGTATCTTTGTGGCCAGCGAAATAACAAGGCGCCGGTTGATTTCACACAAAGAATTCAAATAAACATTTCTCTTAGAGTCGTTCAGTAATAAATTCGGTTCCCGACTCGCGTCTTTGCCATCGGCCTGTGACCTCGTCGTCGACGTTCTTGTCCTTGATCCTTACCACCTCCTACGCTACGGCTTGTACGGCTTCGGCAATTTGCTTCGTTGAATTTAGCAGACGATATTTGGGCAATGGCGCGTATATAGATTTTTCTTTTTCATAGATTTGTTCGCTTGTGCGCGTATGGACATTCGGTGACCATATCAAACTGACTTTTTTGTGCGAAAAGAGATGAGGTGCGTTTTCGGCTCTTTCGCCGTGCTTTTCAATGAGCGGAACGTGAACATAAAGAGTATAAAATTTAGGCTTGAGGTGATATGCGCTAGGGTAAACATATTTATTATTATTTACTAAGGCTGGGCGTCGAATAAAAAGTTTCACCAGATTAATCGCCACTCTTTAATCGATAAGTTATTCGATTAATTGGTTTCGGTCATTCCAACGCATAAAATACTTTAAAAGGTCAAAATTACACTTTTCGCCTTCGATTGATGTGGGATAACCGGCGCAATGTACATTTTCGGTTTTCAAATCAACCTTAATGTGCGATTGAGTGCCGTCAAAATACACCCACACTCATAAATTATTACTTCAGCCCCAAAGGCAAGAGTTCGTTGACATTCTCCAATGTGAACCCCTTTGATTGTTCAGAATAGACGCTACTGCGCTAAAATGAAACTCGCACGGCGTTCAAGTGGCTGGAACACGTATAACATTCTCCACTTTGTTAGAGCTACAAATCTCACCCACACAGTTTACACTACGTCAAAATTTATTGCAAAGTTTCCCTTCATACAAGTGCACTCGTCCACGTCTTGGCGTTGAAAACGTTAAATTTGCACTTTTTCGTTGTTTGTTAAAATTTAACCGATTAACCGGGCAAAAAGATTTAGCGCGATTAAAGCATTACTCGATTAATCGGTAGGTTAATCAATCAAGTGCTCATCCCTAATATTTAGGATAAGTTATCTATATTTTCACAGTTTATAGTGCTTGATTCTTTTTCTTGTAAATACCGAGTTATGTTTCTATATAGCTTGTTTTTTAAGTTCCGAATGCAATTCACTTGCAAGAAAATAACCATGTCCTTCTGCACACGTGGGGCGATGCAGCGTACTTAAAAGAGCCTTGTTAAAAAAGCTAATTTGCTCATTTTAAGTCATTCAGTGCAATGGACAACGAAAATAATATGACCGAGACATTGCGTTTTACAAAATAAATTAAAAAAACCCCGCAAAGACGTCACTGTCAAAGGAATAAACATAGGTTCTTTAATATTTTCATAAATATGAAGCTATACATTTTATCTAAATCATGACCGTTGCATTCGATACATCCTAAAGTACGCTCATTCTAAATTTGGTTGTGATAAAAGAATATTAGGAACAAAGATTCTTTTGCAGAAACTGTAAAGTTGCCCCAGCATTGAAAAAAGAGATAAACGCGTTCGAATATTACCATAGATCTGTCAGCGACACTGTTTCCCGACAGGAAAACATTTCTTAATATTATTTTGTGAAAACTTTAAGCTACAAAAGAGTGCGACGGAAAGGAGACGGCTAGGCCTACTTCTCAAAATAAAAGTTATGGTGAGCGACGCCACAATTTGAAATATATAAAAGCGCCAGAAACGACAAGGACAAAGAAGATTAAACAAAACAAGGCGCACTCGCAGCTGAAGTTCATTTAAGAAAATCACATAATATAGGCTGTTGTAGAACGCTTATTCCTCACAGCAATCAATGAAATCCTGCGATAAAATCAAATTCTTTCCCCGAGAGGGCAAGGGAGGTTCTGTGACCCACTCATTTCCTTTGCTCTAATCTCAAACTGACTAACTTCTTGGCACACTTTCTCTTTATATTTCGCTAAACCCTTAACATCATGCAGAACTTGGCGAACATGGGCAACGAGTACAATGAATGATGAGATTACCAGAAGGGCTTGCTGTCATGGCCGCCGCATGTTCGTGTGCACAATCATTGCCAAACCTAGCCGTCTGGCCACTGTACACGGAACCGCAAGTCAACGGTATCTATCTCGTACACCACTCCCATGGCTCACTCAGAATATTTGGTCCGGTGTTTTGTGTTGCACTGCTCTTTAGTTTGCTGGGGACTGTTGGTTCTGCGGTACAGACGTACCCTTTTATCTGGGGCTGAGATGTTTGAGATTGTTTCTGATTATCAGCGTTTGAGATTAAAGTTAAAGAAAATTTGTGCGTCAGTGAACCCCCTTTGCTCTCTTAGAGAAAGACGTTTGATTTTATGAAGGAGTTTGATCGATTGTTGTGACAAATAAAAGTTCTACAATAGCTTATATATATATATATATATATATATATATATATATATTTTTAAATAAGCTTCAGTTGCGAGTGCGTTTAATTCTTCTTTGTGCCTGTCGTTTTTGGCGCTTTTTATATATTTGGATATGAACCATTTCGCCTATCCTTCCACTTTGCCACAACTAGAAGTTCCGGGCACACGATAAAACTGATTGAAATGTGTGTACTCCATTGTCGCCGGTAGTTGTTAAAATTTGTATTTGACTAATTTAGCTATCACCATTTGGTACTTAATACTTTATTCATAAACTATGAAGGTTCAATGATAATAAAACACACAAAAATATAAAGTAAAATTTTTGACAAAATGTTGCCGTGTTTCAAGTTCCATCTCCCGTTAACGCAGACGGGTGACTTTCTCCAGTGTTGAATATATTTGGTTGAACACTATTACAGTATTAAAACTGAAACAAAGCGAGAAAGGAAACTAGGAGGTGAAGAACACATTCGCATCCGCCGTGAACGTGCAGAAGTAAAGGTGCCATTAAAATACTATTTAATAGCGACAATGTGTACGTAAAATATTTGACTTGCATTGGCGCCACCAGATGGAACTCTACTGTACTGAAAAAAGTTAATGGTTTCACGTGTACTTGGTTACACCACATGACGTCTTAAAGTTTGTACTCTTATTTATCCTGCTCTTGGAAAAGAGCGGAACAAATGCCATAACGTGTTGTCCGTGCACAACAGACCATTTTAAGAATCCCGTCAAGCAAGATTGGCATTGACCCATTTTGGGCCAATGCTCCGGCTCCGACCCTATAGTCTCAACCCTGTCTCCCAGTGGGTCCCGTCCTGGGGTAGCGCCGACAAGGTTTGACCAGAGCAGAATTGGCGGGTCCCTCGTCGATAAGAAAAGGCAGAGGGTGATGTTTTTTTTTGCCCGATTTCCTGAAGTTTATTTTGGTAATATCACACACTGCCTGGTGATGGTTAGGGGGAGAAAATTGGTCTTAAAAGGGCGGGAGGAATTATGTTTTTGTCTTTTTAGACTTAGGCTAGGTGGCGCAAGCTACCGCCCGTTACATAGGGTACAGACATTAACACCCATCCATCCTACATCCACGGGCAGAATTAGCGTGTGATTGAATCCGCGTCTTCGCCGAACGCTGATGCAGCCATCGTCTCCAATACCTGCTCCGAGCACGTGTTCAAGCAAAGGCGAACTCGAATAAATGACAATGCAGCAACTAGGTAGTGATTTTTTTTTAAGGGGATAAAACGCTTGTTATGAAATTTGGGCGGTCAATGCGCAGAGCAAGTCGTCTGCTTCTTGCGGAGGAGTTGTAATGGCGTCACAACGACGCCGAGTTCTGATTTGCTTTGTTTGAAAGCTATAGTAGGTAGAACCTCACTGCTAGATGCCTTAAGGTCTACACACTTTTTTTTTTAAATAAGCCAATAAGAGCTTGAGCGTTCCGACTTCATTGCAACCCCTGTGCAGGAAGCGGACGAACTTGCGCTGCTCCAACCTTATGGCCATCTGCCTTTTAGTAACTTCTATAAAATAAAAATATAAAAGCGCGGAGAAAAACGGGAACGAAAAATCGTATGGAACATTTCCAAGAAGCACAGAGGTTTTTGAAACAAACTACGTTATTAATGACGACTTTGCGTGCCGTTTTTGTCATCCGGTTCTGGTGTATTTCCTTGTCGCACTGACAGGCTTCGTTCTTCATTTCCGGTGGCTGACTGTTGGTAAAAACCAGGGTTTATCTCACAGCTGTTGTTGGACCCGGCGTTTCGCACCCACCTTATTTCGAGAATAATGGTGGTCATAGTGTACTCCCCCCCGTTTTACTAAAAATAAAAGACGTGCATTTTTTATGCACATGGACTACACTGACAGACCTATTGATCGATAGATTAAGAGTTCTATGAGAACCGTTTTTGCACATCCCATTCATCCGAACGATGGGCCCTCCGGTACGAACTGCGCATTGCTACCGCAGATTCGCATATGCCTCGTTCGTACTTGAGAACACATCGTACCGTATCGGATGTACAAAAAAGATTCCCTAAAAATCTTTAATACACTGGTAATCATGGGTCATCTAAAGCGTGAGACATGTAGTGGATCGAAGGATTTGCGAAAACACCTTTTCAGAGGGTAGCCACCAACCAGGGTTGGGCAGTATCGCGATACAAATGTGTCGCGATAGTATTTCAGAAATACATTTCGTATCTCTATGTCTGTATCGCGATACATTTTTTTCATCAGTATCTGTATTCCTGTATCGATATACATTTTGGAATGTTTCTTTGTATCACAATACAATCAGGATTAAATGTATTTCGTTACATGTCTTGAGAAATACTCCCCCCCTCCCCGGAATAAAAATAAAATAAAAAACAACTCCGAACGCATTTTTGTTTTTCCTTACGTCTGCAGGCATTAGGGCCAAAAGATGCTGGGACATTGTTGCTATACTGACCAAGATTCCTTCCGATTATCCAAACTATTTTTCAATGGGTCGTCCTCTCTCTTCTAAGAAGTGTCGCGTAGTCATGAGACTCGAACCAGGTGGCATGCCAGGATTGTTGTTAAAGCATCTTCTGCCGCAGGTCCTTAGGTAGGCATTTCTTGAGTAATTAGGTAGGCATTTCTTGAGTAATTGTTTGCTGGCATCAAATGCCCGCTTATAAATGTTTCTCTTGCCTTAGCGTACACAGTAAACCCAGCCGGCAAAGCTGAGTCACACCCAGTCTCGTTGCAACGCGAGCCTGGCGGTGGTTGACTTGAAATAGTAGGATGACTCATGCAGTGAAGTTAACACATATTAGAATGCGTCTGCGGCTGCGCCCGTTGATATTGCACGGCTCCACGGGTATGTCATCAGCCGACGTGAACGTGACCCGCTGCTCTGGGGATCCCAAACCTAGAAAGGAGGCCAGACGTGGCCTCGCTGTGCCGACCCAGAACTTCGTACACCTGCGACCCGTCTCGAGCGCGCTGTTTCTCGGAGAGCTCGCACCTGCGCCGGCAATATCAGGTCGCAATCCACGAGGTTTCTGTTTGGGTGATGCTAGCGAACCTTGAGGACTGCAATCCATGCATCGGTGGCGGAGGGTCTGCAGGAAGGACCTTCACCAACAGGGATGCCATCGTATCGTTTTTCAACCGTAACAGAATATGAGACACGTGTTCCAGGATGCTTCGAATTGGTCCACTACTCCCGAAAATTGTGACACCGCCTGCACGATCTTCAACGAGGTACGCCTACGACGAAAGCACCTGTTGCACTTTGATACACCAGCGTGGTAAAGTTTCATGTTCAGAGCCACACCTACAAATAAAGCATACCAGTTCAGTGCACCTTGACGTCATGTGATCAATGTTGGAAGGGACGTCCTTATTGGACAGGGGCGTGGTGATGTTTTAATGGGATTCAGGGTGACAGAATTTATATAGAAATCGAGGATTTTTCGCATCCCTCGTCAGACAGACTGGATGTCAGGGAAGGACCGCGGTCAGTCCTGGATGAAGTGCGCCCGGGCCCACTGAAGACTCCTCGTCGTCCGGAAACCACTACGTTCGAGGCAAAGTGCGAAGCCTACGGGAAAGTTATTTCGGGATCAAAAACTTCCTTTTAAACTTTATCTCAGTTGGCGTCTCTAACAAATGTGCCTGACCTCTGTCAAAGATGCCACGTTTGAGCCGAAGAACCAGCAGTGAAGACTGGATCTGGAACTGGTTTGTAATTTGGGGCCAAAAGGTAGCGCCGCAAAAAATAAACAATATGAGGTCAAGCTTAACTCTGGCACTTGTTTGGAGATTTAGGCCCAAAGACGCTATATGACAAATAAACTAGAAACATTAAAACCTGTTTTTTGCATTTGATTTGGCGAATTAAGGCCATTACACCCAAAATTTGGCCAAAAAAGGTAAAGTTTTTCTCCAGCTGGGCTTCTTCGGGAATTTTAAGGTCCTAAATTTCTATACAGTCTAACCTTTGGCCCGAATAACCGTGCTACTTTGGTGTTAACAAGCGCCATCTAACCTGACTTAAATACCCTTAATGTTTTAAAAAGAATGTTTTTAGGTTATTATTTTCAATCAACAACATGATCATCAACATTTGTTTTCTATTATTCATGCTATTATTCTCGTTGTAATATTGTTTATGTGACCTTGTCGTATAGTATGTATGTATGGTTTTTGTGCATCGTGTGTCTGCAATTTCATCACCTTAAGTTTTTCTTGACTAGGTATGTAAGCATGTATGTATGCATGTATGCGTGTATGTATGGCATGCTGCCATGTGTATAGTGTGTTATTTATGCTGATTCACCTGTTATAATATTTGCATTATTGTTACTTTATTATTACTTGACCCAGTATATATTTTGTGCGTTTATGTCTCTATTGTTATTCGCCTCTTCGTTAGTTAGTCTTTAAATGTTCTGCTATGCTTTAGGGTTGATTATTTAGTTTGAATTTTATACTGTACCGATGTCAAGTGTTGGGGGCAGGGGCTATCAGCTGCAACTGCAGCTTTTTCCGCTCGCCACACTCCTTTGGATTGAAAATAAACGATTATATTATAGATATAATTAAAGGTGTATCAAATAATGTGTATTTGATATTTTGGCCTATCTAAAGACGAAATTGCCCCAGACGAAATTGCCCCAGCCCCTCTGACAAGGGCTAAAAGCCTCTAAAAATCTTTCGCGCTCTTAGAAAGAACAGAGAGACATTGGGAAGCGTAAACTTAATATGTGTCACAGCACAGAGCTTAAAAGTTGTAGCTCGACGGAAGATATCAATCAAAATACTTTTTTAAGGCGATCGCCCTTCTTCACGAGGTTACGCAGCGGACCCAATGGTTTGTATCGGGCATGTACGGCGTGACCCTCTAATATTAAGGGGAACCTTGGCTACTATATAGCCGGGCAATCACAGCGTCGACGTTGTACCATTTCAGTGTCACGTGACGTCAAATCATATTATGCCATAATTTTCTCGCTAGATCTGGCAGAGGAATAATGTCTTTGCTAAATTTAGAGGGAATTTCGAGTAATCATTAGGTCTGTTGGATTCGCCAGAACTGGCTGAAATAGTTCAGCAGTGCAGGAACTGGTGCATTCGATTCAACCGGAAGTTGCACGACCGCTGCACTGGCGCCTTCTATTCATTCCCAGTTCTGAACGAGTTCAGACCCAGTTCCTCAAAATCTTGCACCGGCTCCGGAGTCAGTTCAGCGTCCGTGCAGAAGCAGCACGACAAGAGCAGACGGCGATAGCAGACGACACTCCTCGTCCGTCTCTGCTCGCGGTGCCATTTTTCGCAGCTCTTGCTCAAATGTCTGCGACGATTAAAAGTAACGCCGATACGGAGGTTGCTTTTCCTCTGAATTATGATAATAACGTGCCCGCGGTGGACGCGTAATTGAGATCATAACCGAGGGTAGGAATTTGCTTGATTATGATATTTTGAAAGCGTTTTAGGCGCCTGCTCGCGTAGGTTTGGCTCCCTGTGGTGAGTGTCAAAATATTGGCTCAAGTAAATTCTTTCTCTTTGATGCTATGTGGGGATCCACAGTGTTGATACTCTTCCTTACAGACACGGAAAAGGTATTGCACCCTTGATATGCCCCGCCTTCAGCTGCTCTTAGATGCATATTGACGACTCCGACACATTACAGAGGTCTGGGATATTGTATATTGGCCCTCGCATGCCCCGTTGCTGAGCATATTACTGGATGCTTTGTCCGCTGGTATCTGTGGACGCCCACTAACGGGCCTGGCAAACACGCCGAGAATCGGCATTGGCCTGGTAGTTCCACGGAGGTCTTTCTTGCGGACCAGAATAAACGATTCAGCTTGACGCCAAAGGTACGGTCGATAACTGTCTTGGCCAAAAACCTATCGTCAGTCCTTCGTCTTCGAGGCGACCGCGCTACCAACCGCGCACTGCCGCCAGTGACTCCCAACGCAAAATCATCCTGATGCCGCAGAACCTATCGTCGAAAATACGAAACTCGGGAGACTTGAAATGAATCTACTATTCCTAAATAAAATGTGAACGACACGAACGCTTATGGAAACGACAGGAAGCGGACGGCCGTTAAAAATGCAGACAGAAACACATTTCGTGCAGGAAACGTTTTTTAGTACACTTGAATAAAAAAGTGAAAGCCGTTTACAACTCCCTGTAACGCCGGATTGGAGCGCAGCTCTTGAGGAAAAAGTAGGGAAGGGTACGGCGGGAATCATTCGGGGGGGGGGAGGTCCACGTGACCTCGGGGAAGGGGTCACGTGACCTCGTGGGGGGTGTCACGTGACCTCGGGGGATCACGTGACCTTGGGAGGGGGGTCCGTGACCCCCCCCCCCCGCCTTTCCGAGGTCCTCCCAAGGTCCTCCCGAAGGAACCCGGGGTCCTCCCGAGGTCCTCGCGGGGACCTCGGGGAGGGGGTATGTGACCCGGCCCCCTCCCGAGTTCACGTAACCCCCCCCCTCTCCGAGGTCACCAAAGGTACCCGAGAGTCCTCCCGAAGGAGCCCGAGGTCCTCGGGTCCTCCCGGAGGAACCCGAGATCCTCGAGGTCCTCCCGAAGGAACTCGAGGTCCCTCTCGAAGGAACCCGAGGTCCTCCCGAGGTCCTCCCGAAGGAACCCGATGTTTTCAGGAGGACCTCGGGTTTCTACGGGAAAATTTACCTATAATGCACCGCGCGGTTACGCCGACGGCGACGGCGGCCGACGACGATGCCGCTCAAGCCGGAAACAGGCGCCTAAGAGCTGCGCTCTAAAAATTATTAACAGAAAAGATTCCGTTATCATACTTTAAAACTAAGGGAACACGAATGGTATCATCAAACCGCGACTAAATGTAGCATACAACGTGGCGTGGAGAAACAGAGGCCAACAGATGCAGACGACACCCAGCGCTTCCGCTCGAAAAGCCGATCACAGCGCCAGTCTTAGCGCGGCGGCTGCACTGGTTCTGCGCCACCCTGCACGACTCCTGTACTCGTCTGAACTCGGACAGAACTAGTTCAGAACTTTCTGGCCGAACCAAACAGACATATTGGCACACGTGATGCCACAGCGTGACGTGACGTCGTGGCGTCATGTGACGTCAAAAGCATCAGATGAACGCCGTCTGCTCACTTCAGTGAGACAGCGCGATAAACGTAGTTACGGGGGTGTGCTACGGGTGTGCAGCGTCTCGGCTGCCACCGCCGTTCATTGCAGGACATGGCAAGAAACCGAAAATTGGGGAGGGGCGTGGGGGCTTGCTGCATACTACTTTTTTACGGGCCCTTGTCACAATGCGCAACTCAATTGTTCCTGTTGTGACACGATCACATTAGCGCTAACTGAGATAAGCATTGTAAGTGCGCTTTCGCAGGCAAAATTGTTTCCACATGTACTTTCATTGTGCTTGCTCTAACAGTAGTGTTCATTTTCTAATTTTATCTGGTAGTTTGTTTACCTTCCCAGTTCGTTTCAAGTCGTAAGTTTGTCCTGGGATGGGCATGCCGACTATAGCCGAAGTAGAGCATACCTGAAAAAAAGAATTAATAATAATATTAAATTCACATAAACTGCATGTAAAGAAACTGGCGTATGTTGTTAAGGTGTTTGCGCAGTAATTGAAATAGTTAGTAAGCATTAATCAATGCTTGTTTTTGCTGCAATCACAAAAGAATATGATCCGTTTCTCTTAATTTGCGCTTCCTGGACGTGGTACCACCAGAGGTAAAGAGGCTATACTCGGTGATAGGCTAAAAACCTGGTAGATGCTCAGCCCCCTGCACATGGTCGTTGTCATCAGCCCTGCTTCGGCTGCGCTCACGATGAAGCGTTTTTAAAAGCAGAAAGTTCGCGCTCGAGGCAGTTGGCTCAGCAACACTTCCTTTGATTTCCTTACTCTCAAAACTCCTGACTGTCTGACTGCTCGAGGGCAGCATCTTTTATGTTATCAACCTGTCTGCGACTAGAGCTTACGCCATCTGCCGCTCGATTAAGGCGGCCTAAAATGTACGCACTACAAACGTTTACAGACTTGAGGGTCTAAATCGGCATTTCGAGGGCTTAAACCGTAAACCCGCAGTCCCACTGCCTATAACCATAAATAATGCGTAGCGCAAGTACGTCTGCTTTTTTGCAGGGGTTGTGGTGACGTCAGAACGCTGAGTTCTGATAGGTTCTGATAGAAGGATAGTGGCTAGACCTCGAGGCAGCTAGCTTTGAGGCCTACCCCACTATCCTTCAATCGAAGTCACTGATTGCTCGTCGTCTTTCTGACGTCACCAGCATTCCTACGTAAAAGCAGACCACTTGCTCTCCGCATAGAATACAGTCTATACAGAGACGACTGTACGAGTCGTGTTTGTTTCTTGTTTGCTCGTCACGGGACACTGGTCATAAAAAAATTGTCGGAAGGCATGCTCGAAGGCTACAAATATATGAAGAAAACATATGCTTGAGACTTGTCCGCAGTCAATTTTGTCACCAGGTCTGCAACGAACACCATGTGCAAATAAACAACAAATACAGGCGCAGCACTGCGCGCACAAGCCCAGAGTTGTTCCTGATGACTGCTGCACCGCCTTATACACTCGACAACATAAAGATACTCCTTCGCGGGTGAACGCCTCCGCATTTGCGAGGGTTACAAGTGCGTTTTCTGTTCCCGATGGGATTTCACTTGAGTCATAATATATGGAGGTTCAAGGAATGTATCTTGAAGTACAACAATCTCCTATAGGCAATATATATTTACGCTACTCGCTAACTGAATTTCCGCTAAAGTAGTTTGAAGAACGTTGACGTGTGCACTCAATCATCTGTTTTAACACTCTTACTAGATACTTTATAACTGAAAAGTTATCGAGGCAATAGCACCCTACACGCGGATAAAAGCGCATACTATTCGAAATAAGGGTGCTGAAAGAGTTCAGACATGGGTGCAAGCCGATGGTACACCCTTTTCACAGATTTAAGTGTGTAACAGCTTTTAGCGTGTCTTGATCAGCCTATCTCGCAAGCGTGGTTTTCCTAAGGTTGTGAATACAGAAGCTGATTCGTCATCCACAGATAACAATTTGGTAACAGAGCACGCGAATAAATATACTATTTGTTAGTGTTAAGATTGCTGACCATGGAGAACGTCAGGGCACGAATGGTGGCGTATCTTTAGCAATGCACAAGGCGTGGCCCCCGTTTCTGCTTGACTTGCACACAATCAAGAAAAGAGATGGCGGTGTAACCTCCAAGATAAGCAGAAGCCAATGTATAAGCGAGCAAGCGCTCATGCTTCTCATATATCTCGTTTTTGTTAGACGACAATTACAGCATGTCCTGCGGGATTGGAAATCCGTGCACGGTAGGTCAGCGAGCGGTGGATTACTTTCTAAGAGTGGAAAGGTTTTGACCAGTCGGAAATTAATCGCAGGAGAAGGCTGTGTATTGTGACAGGTGCGTGTCGAAGGCAACAATGACCGGCAGGGGCGCGAATGTTTTAAGTATGTGAGGTAACGAGAGATCCTTCAAGGCCGGGCCAGGCACCTGGCCGCAAAAGCGCGGATGGTCCACGCGTCCCACTGAAGCAGCGGAACGCGTGTTTCAATAGGTCGATGACTTGTTTTAAGGAACCTTGTTGAACTCTTGCTTCCTGATAAATGGCACTGCTTAATTATCCCTAACCTGCGGATGTAATCTTTCGTTCGTCATAATATAGGCACACAAATGAGTTTCGTTTGATCCCGCCATATAATTATAAAAATTAACCTGTTAGCTTTCCTAAACATTTGTCTAATCTAAAACACTTAATTTCGAAATGTATTTCCCATCATCCAAATATGCTATAGGGACCGATTGAACGTAATTAATGTGCTGAAAAGGGCGCCCATGGTGAAAAGCACATTGTTTTCATCGGCCTCCACGTTAGGAGTACGTTTGGAGTAACACCAATTATAGGTGGTAAAAAGGTAAGAACCCACTAAATGTTCCGCCTCCAGCACATGATCATCGACTTTAGACGCGATCTGGCTGCACGTGCGACGAAGTGTAGTCAAAGGCCGAAAAAGGTCTCGCTGGAGGCGGAGCATCGTCTGGGTTCTTAATCTGTCACCGACTATAACATATGAACGAAGCCGGTACGCTATAATTTCGACGTAATGACAGTGAGATCTAGCGCGTGCATGGATTTGTCACGAGTGCTGCGTCATCGTTCGGTTGGGTCTCGCGTCCAATCAGTGTTTTGGAGGACCCCGGGGCCGGGCTCGGGCCAAATTGTTGACTAGGCACCACCGAGTGTGATCACGTTCCACGACGAAAGAGAAGGCTGTTGAGAAGCTTTGATTATTCTAGGCGGTGTTGGTTGGAGTGAGCTTCCGACAGCGAATTACAAGACTTTTCTGAAAAGGCCAAGTATTTTCAGAGTAGTTGAATGCAATGATAGAAATAAAAGCACGTATGGAATGTCGTGTAGCTGTTTTCAGCAAAATCCACGAGCGAGTCGTCGGATTTCAGTGAATCGCTAACCGCGTGTCATTGGGGTAAATGATTTTGTGCTCCAGATGACTCATCTGGAGTTACCGTAAGGTAACTGTAATTTGCGAAACTGCTGTCTCAATACACACAGCGGTTCAACTACAACTCTGTTACTACTATCGTGAGGCTTTGTTTGGTTTGGCGCACGTGATGGTTTTGACCTAGATCTGCACCGACAAAACTACATCTGCGCGTTAGGTACTGGGATAATTTTTCAGAGCTTTATTACATGTCGTGTTTGTAAAGCACTGCGCAGCAACATTTGTCGCAATGACTACTGCTTTGGCTGCTAATAATGATATCGTAATGACGGTGGATGACATTGAACGTATTGGAAGCTCCAGAATGGACGATATTACCACCAACTACTATAACAGTGGAGCGGACAGGGAGCAGACATTCAAGGAAAACCTGGCGGCATACCAAAGGTACGCTTTCGGCACCCTCTGCGGTTCTCCAAATCCGCAAGCGAAGGGTTCCCGCGTTCACGACAACTGATCGTCCGCGCGAGAATTCATATCTCGCGAGTGGTTGACGCGCGCCGTCCGGCGTTCAACCATATTCAGAAAGGTTCCGTAGCGCCACTTGTCGTTCTGTGCAAAGGGAACTGTTAAGAACTTTGATCACTTTCTTAATAGGTAAATCGGCCACGCATGAATGTAATTTTTGTTTTTTTGGGGATGTTAAGAACTTGTAAATTGAGTTATGACTATAAATTAATTATCCCAAAAGGCTCTTTAGTGCTCCTTTAAGGGTGTAAAACTTTTAGTGTAGCTATCGTGTATTGTGTCTTTTTCATACAGCGGGAAGTTAGTCATCCCCATTGGGCGTCTTGTAGCCTCGTCTTAGAAAAGACATTTCAGCAGTGCCGTAGCACTGCTATCCGAGGGCTCCTAACGTGCATTGCGCAATAGGGCTACACGATCGCACGAGGGTAGTGATACTCATCCTAATTGAAGCGAGCAGGGAGTGGTGATGAAATTCCAAATACCTGGGGACTTCAACGCGAGTTTTCGGTCCACGTGCTCCCAGATTTGTTGCGTTAAAAGGAGGCATGAAACGATTTTTCTTCTTTCGCTAAACACTGCTTATAATAATTCTCTTACGTTAATAGCTAAATAAACTTGCCTTAGTTTTTTTGTTTCGTGGCAAAGGCACCTCCAAAGCAGTTCGAGAAATATGAGCCTCGTTCTTCCCGCTCAACACGGAGCCTGAAGAAGCGGCCACTTGGCCTGGTGCCCATCCTATACCTCCCGCGTTAATCGCACCCCCGCGCTGCGGTTGGTAACGTAGGAAACGCGTGCTGAGCTCCAGGCATTTGTCGGAAAATTGACTGGTCTCATCCCCGCAGTGGTTGAACATGAGCCACCACCCGAGTGTCCGCCAAGGCATTGACTGTTACGAGCCCTAGTCGAGTGCTCACGCAGTTCTCGCGTCCAATTCATGAGCCGTGCTCGAGTGTCGTCCGGTTGGTTGTATCGATCCCACAATTACGTCATCAAGCTTTGCGAAGGCAAGACTAGACGCAATAGTGCCCTTTTATCCCTCGCAATTTCACAGCGGCAAAGAAGCTTCTGAATATGTGGTGGTCTGTGCGAGTATATTTGGGCCAGACTAGGACCAGTACACCTTTGCAAAGTCATGCACGTTCCAACCCGATAGCTTTTATGACCCCTTTAACACAGTCAGCCACGGATCCCCCTCTGGGCTGCAAGTCAAGAGCGAAAGGCAAGCAAAGTGGTCAGATATCCGCAGAAGCTTCAGAACAATAAAAAAGAGTAGACGTAGTTTGCTCTTTCTTTTTTCCAGATGAAGACGATTTCTTTTTCTCGTGGGTCGTAATTGTGTTTGCATTTCATAGAGAAGGCTTCAGGCTTTACTAAATAAAAGGCCGAAAAACAAAAAACCGTTTTGAGAATTTTTGAAAACACGAAAAATGCTACAGTTGGCGTCTTCAGTCTTGAAAATTAAGCTGGTATAAGCATGTGAGACTGGGGTATCAGCACGCTTATAGCTATTGATGCCTATGTGCGGTGGCAACTTACTACCTTCCGTGTATGTATCGTCCCTTTTTTGTTTGTAGTTTCGGAACTGCGTTGTCTCACAGGTCTTTTCGTTTGTCTATGTTGTTTGTTTGTTTTGGAACACCCATTGGTTAACTTTCTGTTTCTTAAAACCCCTCGTAAAATTGCAGAAATTATTGTGACCTTCTTGCACATCTCCTTTTTGGTTTAAGGTTCAAAAAGTAAATGGGGAGGCCGGGAGTGAATGTAAGCCTTCTCTACATTGAAGCGGCTACAGCTATGGCCCAGTTGAATGCTTTCTTTTTTCGAACAAAATCAACATAATTTTGGCTTTGTAACCAGAAGTAACCAAACGGTGAGCGTTCGTTTCAAAAATAAAAATGCCGGCATCTCATAAACCAACATGTCATTGTGCGGTTTGCTTCCAAGTCCTGAAACAAGACCGGAGCTCACCTGTTTTCGCACACAGGTTACGTCTACGGCCGATGGTGCTTCAGGGCGTAGCGCAGCGGCAACTGGAGGTGACCCTTCTGGGCGACCAGACGCTATCTATGCCGATCGGGATCTCGCCGACGGCTCTCCACAAATACGCACACCCAGACGGGGAAGCTGCCACCGCCAGAGGTGAGCACACCATTGTTGTCGCAATCCGACCCACGGATATTCCTCGTCTGAAAATGTATATGAATGATACGGAGAAACACTGAGGCAGAGGACAAGGTGATATCGCACGGGGACGTCGGAGCGTTCGGCTCTGATTGGTAGATGAAAGGCTAGTTGCCTTTGCCTCTACCCAAGGTCTCCTTCCACTCAGAGCGAACAAGAGCAGTATCCACTTCTCGCGCTACGTGTCTTGTTTGAACGCTGGTAAAGCACGGTCTAAATCGACACGTAATCCGGATTCGTATGCCGGAACACGTAAAAAAAAGGTGTTCCCGCGCATGAAATACAAATAGGGATTGTACGTCTTGGTTTGGACGACCATACGGAAAACGTGGGCGTATTCAGAATGCGGGCGAAGCAGGGAGAGTATGCGTTGGCCGGCGGAGGCTGGCGGAGGTACTTCGGCGGCCACGATTGTAACGCGGTCGCTACAAGTGCCTCCGCTGTTCAAAAAAATAGCGCGTCGTTTGCTCCGCGACGTGGCGACATCGGCGACGTCGATCCGAGGCGCGAAGTTGTGGCGCCGATCGAGCGGAATGACATCGTCATGAGGCGGAAAAAGCGCCTTCACTACTTGGCACGAAACGGAGAAGGGGTTCATCGAAACGAAAAGGGGTTCATTTCATAAAACATGTATGGCCCGCAACAAAAAAAAAATAACAACCTGCTAATGCTCATCATATAATGTGTTGAGGATACGGATAAGGACCCGAGACGTCGTCTGGTTTGTAAAGTCATTTCAAAACACTAAATCTGGCGGTTTGCACTCACTCGCGTGCACGTGCACATACCAGCTGGTGGCGTTGCTACTTCGAGAAGGGCAACTTGCTATACAGACACATGTTTATCCCCCCCCCCGGTCAGGAAGGGATCTTCTGAAAGCCCGAGATACGCGATCTCTGCTGGGAGTATGACGATGACTCTTCCCAGTTTCCATGTCGGTGGTTGCGAGTCGTCTTCCAGAATAACATCTCCATGTTGGAACCGTGTCGACAATCGTTGTAGGGTCCTGGGCACGGTGTGACGAAGCAATATATATCCGGTTTTCTTGTGCTTCTTGAACTCTCTTCTCGATTTCAACTGTTCTGCATCTTGTTTTTCGATGAATGAAGTTGACCTTTCCAGTGCATTCGTTCGGACTGCACAATCTGCTGTCGAAAACCATTGTCTACAATGTTTGGTGCAGTTGCAGGTGCTGCTGGGGGTAACATGGCGGCTTGTGAACGTGGGATCTCACTATCGTCCCAGCTAGAGGTTTTAGACTGACCACTCGATTTATTGCACGAATCGATCGGCTCGCTTGTTCATGAGCGTGCAGACGCTGTAGGTGAATAATGGCGTACACCTTCAGAGTAAATGTTTTTAAACATCCAGCCAAAATGTTTTTTTCTCATGGTGATAAGGTCTTTGTCCAAGCTATAAATTCCACAGTGACGACCTGCCAGCAGACGACTGAACCTATTGGGATGCCAATGTTGCCCGTTACGAGACCAGCAGGAATAACATCTGCGGCTATAAGGCCGTGCGAATGAATCTGTCCTAACAGATTGGCACCGAGTTGCTGGCTTGAGATAGGGCACAGGTAGGGGATTTCTAGTGCTTCAAGCGATACCTTACGATTGCTCTGTTGGCTTTCGGTGGTGACGACCACGAGTCGACATTGGTGTTTCGAAGCTATGTTTCCAAACGTGAAGATTGTTAAAACGTCTTCGCCAACAACTTCACAACCAAATTTTTCAGAAACATAATGTTTGACTAATGTACTCTGGCTGCACTTTCCATTATTATTATAAGTGAAGGCTGTTCGGACGTGTTTATAAGGCCCATGCTCTGGCAGTTTGCAAGAGCGCCGCAGAGGAGCGGAAAGTGCAGCTCTTTACGCATACAACTGATGTGGCTACTTCACAGAGGCCTCCTGGACGGTACCTTATGTCCGACCCTAACAGGTCAATCTCTTGCATTAACGGCAAACACGTGCAATGTGGTATTGCTTGCCGTATTTAAAGCAGAAACCTGCTCGTAAAAAGTTGGCTTGTTTCTTTTAAGTTACAAGCTTAGCGTGATAGTTCTGCACCTTGCGTTCGATGGGGCAACAGAATGATTATACTGTTGGTCAGTGACTTGCTGACATAGTTCACAGTGAAAGCATTGAAGGCTTGGTTGCTCAGGAGGCTTCTTGAAGTCTCATTCGCAATTATCTATGTCGGAGAGTGTTGCTTGCGTGATCGATGTAGCCATTCTCTCAGATTTCTGCTCTCATCGAAGGAACGCCGTGATGACGGCAACTTGATCTTCTGATCGCAAGGCAGGTGTATCTGGAGAGGATGCCAGTGCCGCCTTTTTCAACTTCTGTGTTTACAGGAGAGCTAGGTCACGGGGAAAGCGGCACGTGAGGACGTGAAGTAGAAGGACAATATAGTTTGTAGGTAGAATATCTAACCATTTAAAAGACGTGGTTAAGAAACGTATCGCCTTGTGCAGTTTGCACAGATATACTACGTTGTTGGAGCTGTTGATCATCGGTAGACTTACAAAGTTGTTGATATGATCTTCGATTCAGGTGTCACGCAGTCGAAATTGGTCGTGAAGCATCCCACTGCCAGATAATAATTCAGTTCGGACAGTCGTATTCCCTCCACAGATCGCTTGGCGCAAGATGAGAGCTACGGAAGGAAGTACTGAAACTTTTCGATTGGCGGCAGATTAAAATTTACTTGCATGGTTACGTTCAAATGATATCAACTTCACTGCTACTCGCAAATTTTTACTCCAAAAGTTGGCATAAGGAGCTTCAGGAGGGAGACTGTTCGAAGACTCTCTAGGGCAGATACAGGAGGAGCGTTGATGAAAGTTGCTTTCGTGGGAAGAAAGTCGTCGGACTCGAGGTTGTCGAGTCGGAAATTCTACGCGGTCGTGGCAATGTTAAAAAGTTGCGGCGGGTTGGCTCTAGACTGCAGGGCCTACTGAACGCGTGTGAGGCTGTCGTTAATTCCTACACGGTAATATTGCCGCGAGCGCAGCTGACCAAGCAGGCAGCGCGCTCGTGGCCTAACGGTTATCGCGCGTGCCTTCCACGCAGAAAGCTAGGGTTCGATTCCTGGCAGCGGGAACGCATTTTTGTTGACGCTGACCTAAGTTCTGGTAAATTCGAGAACCGTGTTGCATGTTCGAGGTCAGAATGTTCTGCACGCAGAACCTTCTACGCCGATTATTCCAGAAGCCTACGCGTGTACATAAGGGGCTTCGCGTGGCGAGCCAAGTTCAGTTTCGCCCCAGCGTTCGACTCTGCTCTTTCGCCGACTTCGACGCCCGCGACGCTCTACTGTTATCTTTTGTTTCCTTCTTTATTTTTGGGCACAAGTTCGCCCGATTAAACGTTTAGTTTACTCAGTTATTCACCGCCTCATCACTTGTCATTCGTGACATTTGGTGGAGGTGCTGGGTATGAAACCCGTGCAGCGTACCCCTACAAGAACACGTTCTGCAAGCCCCATTCTCCGACGACCATCCGTTGAAGACTCGGAGCATCGTGCCAGCCGCCGACTTCTGGGACAAGCTCCTGAACTCGGACCACTCCCGGCGAGAACAAGGCAAACGGCAACGACGATGGCTTCATCGACGACGCAGACCACAGCAGCACCCGCCGTTGTTTACCTGCCCGTCATTCCACGAAGCCCGACTCCCTTCCACGGCGAGGTCTCCGAGGACGTGGAGGACTGGATCCAGGACTACCAACGTGTCGCCCGACATAACGGATGGACTACGGAACAGTGCCTCCAGAACCTCTACTTTTCGCTGGAGGGCACAGCGAGGGACTGGTATGAGAACCACGAGGCTTCCCTTACATCGTGGGATACCTGCATTGCTGAACTTAAGCGAACATTCGCAAGCCAGCATCGACGACAGCGGGCTGAGGACCTTCTGCACACAAGGACCCAGGGCCACAACGAAAGCGTTACCAGCTTCGTTGAGGACGTGCTACGCCTCAGTGCCCGCGCCGACCCTACGGCCAGCGAGGAAAAGAAGCTGCGCATCCTGATGAGGGGCGTGAAGAGCGAAATCTTCGGCGGCCTTGTTCGTCATCCCCCGACGACAGTAGCTGAATTCGTCGCTGAAGCCACGAACATGGAGCGGGCTTTGCAAGCACGATCGAGCCACTACAATCGTCTCGCCGGCTCCCATGCTGCTTCGTCGATTGCATCGTCGCCACTTGACCTGGGCAGCCTTGGTGTCGACAACCTTCGCCAGATAATCCGCGACGTCGTTCGGGAAGAAATCAAGAAGGTTCTGTCCACTGCCGATCGCCCTGCCTCGCTTTCCATGACGGAAGTAGTGCGAGAGGAGGTGCAGCGAGCCTTCCAGCAGGAGGCTCCCTTCGACCTGCCACCACCGGAACAACCGACGGTGAGCTACGCAGCCATGGCCCGACGACCGCCACCTGCTGCCCGTCAACCTCCTGCGCCGCAACTACGAGACGCACCAGCACAGCCGTACCCCCGACGTCTCGACGATCGACCTCCGTACGTCCGGCGAGAACAACCGGCGCCCAGGAAGACCGACGTGTGGCGGACGGCCGATCGACGCCCCCTGTGCTACCACTGTGGTGAAGCGGACCACATCTACCGACGATGCCCTTACCGCCAGCTGGGCCTACGAGGGTTTGCGCCCAACGACCCTCGACCACGTCTTGGAGAGCGACCTCGGGACATCGAGGACTACCTCCGCCGCTCTTCATCTCCTGAGTCGTCTCCCCGCCGAGCATTCCGTTCACCATCTCCCCGACGCTCGCCCTCGCCCTTCCGCAGGTCTCGCCGAGACAGCCTGTCACCCATCGCGTCCCGTCGGGAAAACTAGGCGCGGCAATGCCGGGAGGTGGTGTTGCCGAAGACGAACGATGCCAAGATCCTCCAAGATCGTCGGAGCTCTCCCACTCTAACGCCGCAACGCCTCGAAACGACGTTTCTGTAACAGTGTCGAATAACCTCAACGTTATCATCGACGGCCACGATGCGACGGCACTCGTCGACACCGGAGCAGACTACTCCGTTTTGAGTGGGAGACTCTCTCGTCGCCTTCGGAAAGTTATGACGTCGTGGGACGGACCACAGATACGAACCGCCGGCGGACATCTCATCACGCCTGTCGGCAGGTGCACTGCTCGCGTTGAGATCCACGGTGAAACCTGCCCTGTCAAGTTCGTCGTTCTGCAAGACTGTTCGAGGGACGTCATTCTCGGAATGGACTTCTTGTGTGAATACGGCGCCATCATCGACCTAGCGGAGAACAAGCTGACGCTTCGGAAACCTGTTCCGTCGGTGGAAGATCCCAAAGCGACGTTAGCTGCAGTGCGAGTCCTTACCAGCCACGTAAACCTGCCGCCGCAGTCGAGTGTCTTTGTCCCCGTCGGGACCGAAGAAGCCACCTGCGGGCTAGCACTGTTGGAAGGAAGCATTCAACTTCTCCTTGGACGAGGGATTGGCATTGCAAGAGGTGTAACTGAGCTCCAGGACGGCCGTACCGTAGCCCTTGTCACCAACTTCCGGCAAGAGTCGCAGCACCTTACAAAGGGTACAGCTGTGGGCTATGTCGAGGAAATTCAGGACTCGGCCGCGATCGCCGTGATCTCAGAAGACGCCTCTCCGACGCAGCACAAGGGAACCACGCCGTCAGAGCTCGACATCGACCCATCCCTCCCAGCCCCACAACGACGACAGCTGACTGACGTTCTCGCTGAGTTCAGTGAGTGCTTCGCCACATCGTCAAGGCTCCGTCAAACAGCGGTTGCGAAGCATCGAATTGTTACTGACGATGACGTGCCCCCTATTCATCAGTCGCCGTACCGAGTTTCGGTGAAGGAGAGGGAAACCATTCAGAAACAAGTTCAAGAAATGCTTGACGACGATATTATCCAGCCTTCAAGCAGTCCGTGGGCCTCTCCAGTCGTGCTGGTGAAGAAGAAGGACGGAACTCTTAGGTTCTGCGTGGACTACAGGCGGCTGAACGCTGTTACAAAGAAAGATGTCTATCCGCTTCCCCGCATAGATGACACCCTCGACCGTTTACGCCACACCCGTTACTTTTCGTCGATGGACTTGAAGAGTGGCTACTGGCAGATTGAGGTGGATGAACGGGACCGCGAGAAGACGGCCTTTGTCACGCCCGATGGACTCTACGAGTTCAAGGTGATGCCCTTCGGACTCTGTACGGCGCCGGCGACTTTCCAGCGGGTCATGGATACCGTACTAACGGGACTGAAGTGGCAGAGCTGCCTCGTTTACCTGGATGACGTCGTGGTTTTTTCGCAAGACTTCGACGAGCACTTGAAACGGCTTAGGGCCGTGCTCCAAGCCATCAAGACCGCAGGGCTCACACTCAAGCCAACGAAGTGCCGCTTCGCCTACGGCGAACTTAAGTTCCTTGGCCATGTCGTCAGTAGCGAAGGAGTACGTCCTGACCCCGCGAAGACATCCGCCGTAGCCGAATTTCCTCGACCATCGGACAAGAAGGCCATCCGCAGATTCCTGGGACTGTGCGCGTACTACAGGCGCTTCGTCCAGGATTTCGCGAAAATTTCGGCGCCCCTGACACATCTTACGAAAGACGCCGTGAAGTTTCACTGGGCGGAAGAACAAGAACGGGCGTTCGACGAACTGAAACAAAGACTTCAGACACCTCCGATCCTCGGACATTTCGACCAGCACGCCGAAACCGAAATTCACACGGACGCAAGTAACTCCGGACTTGGCGCGGTATTGGTACAGCTACAGGAAGGCACGGAGCGAGTCATTGCCTACGCCAGTCGCACACTGTCAAAGGCGGAGCAAAATTACTCCACGACGGAAAAAGAATGCCTCGCGGTTGTATGGGCGATCACAAAGTTTCGTCCGTACATATACGGGAACCCGTTCCGGGTGGTCACAGACCACCACTCGCTCTGTTGGCTTGCAAACCTCAAAGACCCTTCAGGACGCCTGGCTCGATGGAGCCTTCGACTGCAAGAATTCGACATGACTGTGGTCTACAAGTCAGGACGGAAACATAGTGACGCCGACTGCCTGTCCAGAGCCCCCGTCGAAACGCCTGGCTGTACCGACGTGGATGACGACGAGTGCTTCCTAGGAGCAGTGACCACCGACGACCTGGCACGACGTCAACGAAACGATCCTGAGCTGCGCGCACTAATTCAGCACCTGGAAGGGCGCGGGAGTACCGTACCCCGTGTTTTCTCACGAACCCTGCCGACCTTCGCCATTCGACAAGGTGTACTCTACAAAGAGAACTTTGGGGACAGCAACTCGCCGTGGCTGCTGGTGATCCCGGCCGACCTTCGAGAGGAGGTCTTTCAAGCCTGCCACGACGATCCGACGTCCGGACACCTTGGTTACAGCCGTACGCTGGCCCGAATTCGTGAAAGGTATTACTGGCCCAAGCTGCCGAAGACCGTTCACTTCTACACACGGTCGTGCCACGAGTGCCAGCGACGCAAGAAACCGCCGACGAAGCCGGCCGGTCTCCTGCAGCCGATTGCTCCCCCGACCGCACCGTTCCAGCAGATCGGAATGGATCTACTTGGTCCTTTCCCACCATCGACGCAAGGAAACAGATGGATTATCGTCGCCACAGATTATCTCACACGGTACGCCGAAACGAAAGCCCTTCCTGCAGGGACTGCTGTGGAAGTCGCCAAATTTTTTATCGAGTCCATCGTCCTCCGGCACGGCGCTCCCGAAGTTCTGATCTCAGACCGTGGATCATCGTTCATGGCCCAGCTGACGCAAGAAATCCTTCGCCTCAGCCACACCAGCCATCGGCGCACAACGGCGTACCACCCACAGACCAACGGGCTGACGGAGAGACTCAACAAAACCATCGCCGACATGATCTCCATGTACGTCGACGTGGAGCACAAGACATGGGACGAGGTGTTGCCGTACGTCACATTTGCCTACAACACGGCCGTGCAAGAGACCACCGGAGTGACACCCTTCCAACTGGTTCATGGTCGCAAAGTGACGACAATGCTGGACGCGATGTTACCCCACGAACCGGCTGTCGACGGAAGCGACGACGCTCAGGTGGTTGCCCAACGGGCAGAAGAAGCCCGCCAGCTCGCCAGACACCGTATTCAAGCCCAACAACGAGTCGACACTGGCCGCTACAACCTTCGTCATCGGGACGTCCACTACCACCCCGGAGACAGGGTGTGGGTGTGGACACCGATCCGCCGCCGTGGTCTCAGCGAGAAACTCCTAAAGCGCTACTTCGGACCCTACAAAGTACTTCGTCGACTCGGGGACCTGAACTACGAGGTGATGCCTGACGGTACACGGACTTCATCACGCCGCCCTCCACGACCGGAAGTCGTCCACGTCGTGCGCCTGAAGCCGTTCTACGCTCGATAGGACTGTGGACATTATGTGTCTCATATGACTCCTTAGTTTGCCGTTATTTTTTTGTTTGCCTTGTTTCGGTTTGTGTTGCATCGGGGCGATGCACTTTTTAAAGGGGGAGTAATGCCGCGAGCGCAGCTGACCAAGCAGGCAGCGCGCTCGTGGCCTAACGGTTATCGCGCGTGCCTTCCACGCAGAAAGCTAGGGTTCGATTCCTGGCAGCGGGAACGCATTTTTGTTGACGCTGACCTAAGTTCTGGTAAATTCGAGAACCGTGTTGCATGTTCGAGGTCAGAATGTTCTGCACGCAGAACCTTCTACGCCGATTATTCCAGAAGCCTACGCGTGTACATAAGGGGCTTCGCGTGGCGAGCCAAGTTCAGTTTCGCCCCAGCGTTCGACTCTGCTCTTTCGCCGACTTCGACGCCCGCGACGCTCTACTGTTATCTTTTGTTTCCTTCTTTATTTTTGGGCACAAGTTCGCCCGATTAAACGTTTAGTTTACTCAGTTATTCACCGCCTCATCACTTGTCATTCGTGACAACATTCCGCTTCTTCCATTTTCGTTTTTTATGGTTGCCGTCGATGGTCAATGCTAGTATTTCGCCTTCAAGTTCGACCTAACGCGTTTGATTCTGGATGAGCAAGTCCGACGGAAGCAGCCACCCAGATCTGGGGTGTCTGCGTTCTGGAGAAGAGCGTCTATGCTATTGAGCTTTGGGCTCACGGCGGCACGAACAAAGCCAAGGGTCCTGCAAAGGCAATTTATCGTTATCCTCCTCGAAGTGTTTGACCCCGAATGTTGTAGATGCAGAGAAGGAGCCCGGACGTCATCTGGCTCCTAAGGGCATTTATAGAACACTCAGTCTGTCGGTGTGCACGCACTTGCGTGAACGTGCCCAAGCCCTTGTCCTCGTCTTCATTCTACATTAGGTGTGGTCAAGTTAAAGAACGTATGAATGCCTATTCTTTATTTAAGACGCATAAAAGGGTCTGTGAGGCTAGGCAAAAGAAGACAAGTATGTCTTCTGACGAGGCTCCAGCCCTTTTCTTACAGCACTTGGAGGAGAAATGGGATATATAATCAAAATAATTATGCAAAAATGGAGCAATTCTAAAATTCAACACAGACAAGAAACACATAACTGTCAACTTCGTACTAACTGCAGATCATGAGAGGCCAAGTATATAATCTTTAATTGTTTTTATTTATAATCAACGAAACAAGAACGATATGTGTTCTTGGGCCGTTTCTGCTACAGGTGGGTGTGTGTTTAGTAGCTCTTGTACCAGATATGCAAGGTGCTGTGTACCGTAATTAGTTCAAGCCCTAGGATTAGTATATTGTGCGCTCCTTAAACTTCTGAAACGTAGTAAAGACATCAAAATTATGCTCAGAGCAAGTCGTCTGCTTCTTGCAAGGGACCTGACGTCGGAACGACTCCAAGATTTTGATGCTATATGCCTTGATATAGTGGGTATACCCAATGCTAGATGGCCTTGATGTCTTCCCTCTATTTATGCAATCAGCCAATAAGAGCTGGGCGTTCTGGCATCATCGCAACTCCTATGTAAGGAGCATACGAACCTGCGCTCCAAATATGAACAACTCCTTAGTTTACTGACTGTGCTTTCCAGTTATAGTGTGCCTTTATATATGTGGTTATACTGCGTTTTTCAGAAGGTTCAGTTAACGTCCCTGAATAAAATGGTAGCGACATCTTCTCCCTCCTCCTCTGACGCGCACACCACACACCTTTTATCTTTATGCTTTTCTTTTTTACACTCGCGTGTCGTCTGTAGCGCCGCCTGGTTTGGCCCAAGATAGCAGACGGTCTTCCTATACTTGAGTCAGAGCGCAGTCAACGGCTGCAAGACACGCAAATATGTACATACACACAGGAAGAAAGCCCACTGTCGCGGTCTGCCAGCCTCGAAGGATGTGCTCAAGGAAAGACGATGAAAGCCGTGACGTTGCACAGTCGGAGTTATTTGATTGGTGACATGACCTTGAGCTCATGGCCTGCATTGCACTCCGACAGCATAGGCATTCTTCTCCCTCCTCCTCTGGTGCGCACACCTTTTTTCTTTGTGTTTTGCTTGTTTACACCCGCGCGTCGACGGTAGCGCCGCCTGGTTTGGCCCAAGATAGCAGGCGGCATTCTTCAAGGGAAGTCGCTGCTTTTCCGTATAAAGCAGGCTTTTAGTTCAGTACGTTCACGCGTGGCTTACCCTACATTCCGAAGCAGAAAGTCAACCAGCGCCAAAAAAGTGCCTCGTCACGCCACACGTCGTGTTTGTGCGCTCGCTGTCACTGGCTGAACCAATCGCGCACGGATAAAACAGCGAAATCAAGGCGCATTGACACTGCGTGGTGGTCGTAGCCGAAGGTAGCAAAGGCATAAACGTGGCGGGCACCGTTACGATGCAGTTTTCGCGCCTCACGTCCCCAATAACGCTATGCGAGTTAGCGACGAGTCCTCTTCCCTGCCCTCCTCCCCTCGCTCCAGTTGTCTGCTAGCGCGCGGTCCGCCATGTTCGTCCTAGCTCGCCCACCATGGCTGTGTTCGAAATCGGCCGAGTTACTCCGGGACGGGTCATGCGCACTTGACGATCCAGATAGAACGACACTGGACACAGCTAGGTTTTCGAACGCCGAGGTACCAAACGGTCACTCGAGAGTGACGTCGAGTCAAATCCGCCATGTTCTTTTTAATCGGAATCTGAACGTCGGCAGGGGCCAATGGTAGAGCGCATCGGCACATCAATTGCTATCGCTTCTTAGCAAAGCGTTAATCGAGGGAGTTCAGTAGCACCGATTGCGCTGGAAATTATTGTGGGACAATATAGTGCTTGTGAATTCAAAAGAGTGTAACTCTAATCAAATTCCTTTTCGTGGACCACTATACAATTGTCTTAACGGTTTTGTTTCAGCGAGCCAGGCTGAGAGGACCCTGATGATATTAAGCATCTACAGCAGCACCTCCATGGAGGCTGTGAAGGAGGCGGCACCAAAAGGACTTCGATGGTTTCAGGTGCAGATTATCCCAAACCTGGATTTTGTAAGAAACCTGGTTAGACGCGCAGAAGGCGCTGGCTACCGCGCACTTGTGGTCACTGTGGACATGCCCGTGGATGGAAAGAAAATCGTGGAACACGAGGGAAGTTCCAGTGTCCCGGGCGGAATCAAGTACGTTATATTTATGTCTTGGGATATCTAAGAAGTCCTAAGTGAAGAAGCCACATTAAAAAAATTACCAAGCGTAGCATGTTGATAAAGATCAGTTCCATATCGGGGAATGCCACAGTAAACCGGCCATAATATGAAAAATATTAGCGTAGAATAACTTTTTATAAATGCCTATTCGATATACGGGGATGCTCAAGTAAATGAACCGTGTTCACGTAAACATTGAGCGAAGAATAGCGGTTTGATAAAAACCGGCTCAATATCTGGGAGTGCCTAAATAAGCGGGTCATGTTGGTGAAAGCATTGACCGTACAATGAAGTTATAATAAAGGCCCTTTCAATATTTGGGAATGCCTCAGTAAACCGGACATATTGAGAAAAACATTTAGCTAACAATAGCGTTTTGATAAAGGTCGGTTCGTGAATTTGAAACTAAGTGTAAGGTGTAATGATCCTATAACTAGGGTGCAGCATGTTTGATTCGAGCCTGTGTTGAGAAAATATGATTGCATAAGCCTAACACTTACAAAGCTAGGCGTCGATTCATATAACGTACAGGTGCAGGTAATACAACTGTATAAAATGCCTTCTTTGCCAACACTGCGGGCAGCAAGTACTTTTGAAATCCTCATGCCACACGCTTGAATCTCTATTATGGCGATCATGACAATAAAGATAATGCGAACACCAATAATACTAATAAATAATAAGTGCCTACTTAAACAGCCATTGCATGCAATCACTCGACCGCTTACGACAATCCTCAGGAGTGACGAGGCACACCCAAGTGGCGTTGTGGTGGAACGATAAGTCACATTAGGAATACCAAATGAAGGATAGAACTCAAAGAATTGACACTCTGGGATGAGGAACAAAAGTTTGCCTAGATATATCTCTTGTCATGCATGCCAATCAGACTATCGATTCAACCACTTTTCTAAAAAACACGTTTCCAGTATCAACCTTCTCCGAAAAGGAGTAGGAGTTGTGATAGGAAGGGATGTGGAAGGTGAAGCTCTTAAAAAGCCTTGATGTGACAAGCGGGTGCGGGTCGCTGACACATTGCGAAATGCCCATTAATATCTTGTGTATCTTTAAAAGAACAATTGTTGAAAACTATAGCCTTCGTCAATCGCACGAAGCTCAACACAACGTGTTATAAGCCCAGATGCGCCAACTTCGACGGAATCATGAACTCCGAGGATACGTTGCCTAATGCGCCGTTTTTCAAGAGGCAAGCATGGAGCGATCCTTCGCAGGCTTGGGATCACGTCACCTGGTTGATGAGCATCAGCAAGCTACCCGTGATTGTCAAGGGAATCACCACAGGTGAAGATCAGCTCTACTATCCGACACCTACTGACAATATTTCTGAACGCTATTGTCTTCCTGAGCAAATCTGACACGCATAAACACGTTGGCGTTTTACTACGCGTGACCGAGACACCTCTCCCACTGATGTGCTGAGCGCCACCTTAAGACATGGTCTGCTCGATTTCCGGCTGACCAGATCAAAAAAGTATCATGTTGTTAGCGAGCGCGATCTTGGTTTTATCAAAGCATAGGTGGTGGGCGTGGCAGACGTCTGTTTTGCTAGAGGTCGATCCTCAGCTAAACAGTCCAAGGAAGTTTCAGCTGCCAGGAGTTGGGACGTCACGACTACAGCGACTCTCTCGTTCGCACGTGGTTCTTGCCACAATTTATGCGGCCAACCAACCGGATCATCGACGTCCGACAACTTGACACTCCTGCTTCACCGCCTGCCTGTTCGGTTCTAACCTGATGTCTTGGGGCCTCAGATATCGAGGAAATGCCAAAATTAAACCTCAATATTTTTTTTTCTTGTTTTTTTTCTTATCTGGTAACTTTGGGTCAAAACTGCCAAATAAGTGCTTGAATTAGACTTTGCTGCTTGACTATAGGGTTAATACGTGGCCCTTCTTGCTAAATTCTGGCAACTTCTGCAATTATGATGACAAACTAGAGAAACGCCATAAGCGCCAAAAAAACACTTTTTATTAATATGTCTTTTATTTATTTTATTATCTCGAGGCCCAGACGACGTTAAAGGACAACTGAAGCGGTTCTTTGTTTGAGGAAAACACTTAAAACGTCTTTATTCGGCTTTCGGAATCAGGAATGCGGAGATTATGTTTAAATTTGGTGCACGGAGGCTGCAGAAAATCCTTTGGAAGTACCGCTGATTCTCCCTTTCTTTAAGCGTTAAGTCATATCCAGAGCTTTCGGAATCTCCGCCATCCCGTAACTTCTGCACCTCTCAAAGTTATGCTCACGCACTCTTGCCTATATAAAAAAGGTAAAAAAGACGGCACGACTGGTGTCAGGGGAAATATACCTATCCAATTTGCAACTGCACGCGCTGCCCACACAAGCATCACGCTCTTGGCGGCCAAAAGACCTGGGTATGACGTAACGTAACGACTAACTGAGATTTTTCGTGTTTTCTCGCCTTTAGTTACATCTTCGGGAAAAAAGCAGAACGTGATACTCAGATTCACGGGATAAAATTACCCTGAAAGTCCCACACTAACTCTTTTTTCAAGAATTCTTCTAGGTTTCCTTAAAGAAGAGTGGATAGAAAATAAGAAATACACGAAATTCGCAAAATACAACAACAAAAACACTCAAATCTAGGTTTACAAAAAAAAATCCTCAATGCCATGTTTGAAAACTGGTGCATTGTCATTGCGGCGACTGAGGTGGGCAGATGGTTCGCATTCAGTACTGTCTTTGGTGCATTGAGACTAATAAAACATCGTTAGTATGACAAAAGGGTGCTACTTTATTGTGGTGATCTGTACGAGAGAGGTATGACTGGTCAGGAAGAAGTTCACATTACTGAGTTAGAATGGTAAATTTTCAGCAAATTAGACGTAGTCGGACACATTTTACGTGGGTCAAGTTGAGGGAGGTTTAGGTTGGTTTTCATTGATGATACGCTTGATAATCGAGCGCAGAGAAAATAAAACATGCACTGCGATTTTGTACTGCTTCTATGTTTTCAGTATAGACATTGAAGGCCGAGATCCGATACTGATGATGCATATTCAAGTTTAGAACGGTCGAGAGTTTTGCAGTGTAAAATATCTAAAGTTGATGGGGCTCTAGAGAAGTTATGGTGTAAATTCCCAAGCTTCTGATTAGCGTTGTCAATTATATGATTCATAGATGTCTTCCAGGAGACTAGTGGTAAATGAATATCGAGATACTTCTACGATGTTACCTCATCTGGAGCAACACTCTGCAATGTAATAGGTAGAGACATTACCACCGACCGGATGGCAAGGAATATGCATTAATTTGCACTTAATTATTAAGACGGTTTTCAAGGAGCTACACCAATTGTAAAATTTGTTTGGGTCAGGTTGAAGCAAGGAGGTGTATCAAGACTAGCGGAGCTAAGAAGATAAATGACAGAATCTCGGGCTACCTGCTTGATTGATGTTCGTAATGCAATTAACGCAAATTGCGAGCGAGCTAAACAAGAATGACGATAGATAATCCCCGGAGAAGGGGAACAAAGGGACAAAGGACAAATACAAATATCTAAACACAGCTAGGTGACTGGTTCGCGACCTAAAATATACGCCTGGTCCTGGTATCAGAACCAGGGACCTTTTCATTTCCAGTGGAGCGCTCTGCCAACTGACCTAACCAGGAGTCAGACGTCAATAAAACAAACGCCCCCTTGCTCTCCTTCTCTAGAGATTATGATCATCATTCTTGTTCAGCTCGCTTGCACCTTTGCATTATTTGCATTATCATCATATGGACTTTTTCGGTCGCTTACCAGTACATCTAGCGGTGTTTGGAGTTTGTGTTTCACTTTTGTCCCTCTTTGTTCCTGTCCTACTAGGGAGTATTATCGTCATTCTTGTCCTGCTCGCTTGCACTTTTGCATTAATTGCATTATATCTATCGCCCCAAATGCAGGCCGTTCACCCTTGTGGCTGCTAGAGCGGTGGCAGCTGATAAAACCCGTTTGCTCTACTGACGTCTAACTCCTGGTTAGCTCAGTTGGTAGAGCGCTCCATTAGAAATGGAGAGGTCACTGGGTTCAATTACAGGACCAGGCGGACTTTTCGGTCGCTCACCAGTCACCTAGCTCTGTTGGAGGTTTGTGTTTGTCCCTTGTACCTTAGTTCCCCTTCTCTAGGGATTATTATTGTCATACTCTATTGACGAAGAGTTGGAGTTAGGTAAATCATTTATGTAAATGAGAAATAGCGGGGTACCGAGAACAGAGCCTTGAGGCATGTTAGAGCTAACCGGACAAGGCGAGCATTCGAAGTCGATGACTTTTACGAATTGGGTTCTTCTACATAAAAAATACTCGATCTACCCGATGATATACCGGTCAATGTTTAATTTGCTTACGTTGGAGACAATATAGTATGGGAAAAACATGATTGTAAGCTCTTAAGAAATCAAGAATATACAGTTGATATCAAAACAATTGTCTAAAGCAGAAAAAGATTTTGTTTAAAGAAAATTTTATATCTCACACGAACAAGATTTAAGAAACAGTGCTGATATCAAGTAACACAAAATTGACTTCAAAAAATTAACGACGTTAGAATAAATGAAATGCTCGAAAACTTTGCAAAGATTACTGGTTAATGAAGTCATCTGTAATTAACTGGCGAGTGGTAATCACCCGATTTAAATAATGTCACTATCATGCCCACTTTCCCAGTCGCCTCGGTTTAAAACAAAAACTTAGACACAGTGAAATGAGCTTAAAGTTACGAACAAGTAAACTTGAAAAGCTTGTTTTAATTTGGAGTTAATACCGCCCGTTCCTATTTACAAAGTAACACTTAAATTTCTTATTACGTTGCATCACACCAACGTAGTCTATATAGACCATTCCATTAGGGTCATAGCAGAGAGGGTAATAGAAAGAAACAAATGCCCTCCCCCTCTCACCCCGCATGTCGTCTGCTCCGCCGAGTGGGCTGTACGCAGCATCCGGCTGGCGTGCAAACTCTGTTTAAAAACCGTCATTTGTAAATTTCAATCGCACATGCGCAGATTTCGGTATGCCACTAATCGTGTAATACTATGCTGAGATAAAAAGACTCGCCAGGGTCAATTGCGCACTGTTATCTGCGTGAAAATAAAAAAAATAGGGAAAACTGCCGTCAGATTGGCCGGTCTCTCCGGCGAAAAGTCGAAAATCCGGTTACTGTGCCTTTTTTACTATGCAAAGGGTCGTCCCTTTGGTGCAGGCGCTTTAGGCATTCGCGAGTGGAAGTCTGAAATAATACATAAAAACGTGCTCTCCTGCTGCAAAACGCGCAGTCGTTGAGGGTGAGTACTGCCGGCTGACTGAACTGCTATATAGGCTGGCGGAAAGAGTTCGATCTTCCGTACAGCCCGCCGGTACAGCCCAAAGATGGAGAACGGCAGCCTCCGGTTTGTCGTCTGCTGGCGGAGTCGGGCGCGGCGCCTTCTCTCTCTCGTTTTACCCCGCCGAGCCCGCCGATTTCCCGGATGTATACACCGTTCCCAGTGGGTCGATGCAGAAGGGGAAAGACACTCTCGAGGCAGAGCGCTGCGCCAACTGGCAT
>JAZHYW010010839.1:0-40000 GCA_037355805.1 Ixodes ricinus | reverse complement strand
CAGGAGAACGGGAACGCGAAAGGAGTGGATGTGCCCACACACGGCGATTAGGACACCGCCTCCGTATCTAGCATCGCGATCACACAGATAGATGCTAAAATGTTTTTCCCAATCAGGTACATAACCGACTTAATTTTCGCGAGGACATAATTTTCGCGAATTTCGCGAATCGTTTATGATTTTCGAAGTATAGGTCCCGCGAAGAGTTCCGGTAAAATGTAAACAAATTGGAATCTATATAGAGATCCCACCGCGTCGCGAAAACTAGAAACCGCGAATTATTCCAAAACTTCAGCTTTGATCTACATCTTGAAATCTTGAGCCCGCGAAAAATAAATCGTTTACAGTATTTATTGTTAGATATAGTGACAGATAATTAGGTTTCGGTTAGTATAACTTTGGCACCGACTAACAACGCCTTGGAGCGAAATGTTGTTAGGACCAAGTTGGATTACAGGATTGCCAAACTTGGTACAAGTTTGGCGTACTTTGGCATGCCGCCTGGGGATCTAAACAAAACAGGAGCGATATAGTGACTCCCAGAGTTCCTACTTTTAAACCTGTGCAAAACTTTTTGTTCGCATTAAAAAGATGTTACGGGAACCATATATAGTTATTTTGTAATTGACATCTGCAACCAGCGCATTTTTTAACGACACACGAAAAGTCAGTCATAAATACTATAAACCATATCATTGATGTTCGCTACTAAATTAAAGCTAAAGTAAGCCGGGACTATATACGTCAAATTGGGGGGGGGGGGGGGGGTACGTGCCGAACCAACGAGAGGGCACCCTGAACGCCCCAGCGTGAGACTGAGGATTCATTTGGACCACCTGGGGATCTTTTGACGTGCAACCGAAAGCTCGATAACACGGCGCCATTCTCCGCAATAAGCCTCCGTCAGATTGCGGGCACATCGGCCGGGATTCGAACCCGCCACATGGGGATCCGTAGGCCTGCGCTTTGCCACGGAGCCACCAGAGGCGGCCAGCCGGGACTATCTAATTTGTCTCCTTAAAAAATAATTTCAAAAAGAGTGTCACGGTCACGAAGATTAAAGTTGTCCGGAGGAAACAAACATGTCTACCATGTGCAGGTGACGGCGTAGAGACACACACCACTGCTCGGTTTGCTCTCAAGTACCCTCAAATTTGTTGGCAAATATTTGGGTTCGTGTTCGTGACCAATGAGTGCGACGACGGAAATCGCCGAACATTCAAAGTGTCCATAGAACGCCACGCGCCCTTGGCATTGCAATATCAGGTACATTGCTGTAATTTCATTAGTGGCACGAAGCTGTGATAAAATATATAACAATTTTGTTTTGTGGTGGCGAGTTGAAGTAGCCAATCGCCTTTCAATTCTATGCTCGATGTTTCTTGTACGTGTTTGCCCACAGGGTGAAAATCTAATTCTTGTTTTATAGTAGAACTACAGCCCCAAATTTAGCCCCACAAGCTTTTCAGGTCCCGTAAAAAAAGAAAAAATAGTGGTTCAATGTTATCATTAATAACATATGCCGCCATAATTTGCATAACATATGCTTCTTTGCAATCGGTTCACTAGTCCGAGCTCAGCTATGACGTCACGTGAAAGGTGTTCACCGGAAGCCAAATTTGAGTGCGCGGTGTTCAGAGAGCACTCAAATACGACAGCACGTTGCAGAAGCACTCTGGAAGATCGCTGTGAGTTCAAGCTCAGCCGCAACCGTCTCAGCTATGAATGCTAGCAGGTTCCTGACCACACAAAATTTTTGAGATCACATAAGAAACTGCACCTATCTGTAGTGAAAGACTTGGTCCATAAATGTCTGTGCTCTATTTTCAGGTTGTAATAAGGAACCGCTCTTAAACGTTGGAAGTAAAGTTTTCGTCGAATGTACTTTAAGCGTAATAGAAGGGCAGTAAATTTCTTTTGAGATGCTTAGAATAGATGCTTTACTAGGAAAATATTCCTAATTACGCCGCGAATTTTATGGCACTGGCGACGTCAGACAATGAGTAGTTGGAACGGCCTATGGCGACACAGACTCGGAGTTCTTTTTTTATATTATTGGGAGCGGTGCTGTCGCCGTCATGTCTCGTCGCAGGCATCTGTAGCGCCAGTCGAGACAGTCAGCTCTGTTATTTTGGCGAACTCAGTATCTCGGAGTGCCGGCAGCACCCTCGGCGCCGAATGACTGCTGGACAGCATGGGAGAGCACAACCCGCATGCGTTTTTTCGTACGGGATGTGTCTACACCACTTGGGGATGATTTGGCGCTGTAGGCGAGCAACCTTATGGAAATGAGCGGATTGGTAGTTATTCTTCCTAGTAAAAGTAATTGCTCATAATAGTGGTGGTGAAAAGATTTATTTCACTTTCCATATATCTCACAGCCGAAGATGCGGAGGAAGCCGTCAAGCGCGGTGTTTCAGCGATCCTTGTCTCGAATCACGGCGGTCGACAGTTTGACGGAGTCGCAGCAACCGTAAGTATACATGGAACAAGTCCTACCTCTCAATCAACCGATCAATCACTCAATCAATCAAGCAAAAATCATGGGAAGGAATGGGGAAGTAAGGGCTTGTGTGCCGGTGTCTATCGAGGACTGTGCTTCCGGTGTGAGGCTGTCCGGTTACTCTACATACTTGCATTTGCTTTTGCCGAACATTATCATGTCTCCGTTCTCTCTCTCTCTAAGATCGCATAGACGAGCGGATACTGCGTTCAACTTTTGAGGGATATCTAGCTAGCTTTTCGCAGTCGCGCTCTTTCCGCAAAGCAAGCCTTTATTGACGCTGCAGCTAGTCCTCGTTTTTACATGCATAGCATTTATAGGACGTGCTCTTAGAGCTTTCGTGTCTGCTGCAGGGATGTACCCTCGATGGCATCACGTAACACCATGACGTCACAAATGACCTATAACTGCTTTGTATTTAGAGCACCTGTGCGTATACAAAGGAAGACAGACAGTTTATCGTTGTTTTTCTCAGTACGAAAGGGTCATAATAAGCTCATTCTGCTTTTCAGTATGATGCTGTCGCAAACGTCATTAATTTGTGGAAATTTGACAACCCTTTTATCGGCTGATATTGTAGCTTTTATAAAAAAGACGTACTGAAGAAACCTATCCGGCACACACCTCTACCTGGACCTACCTGGCTAATGGCATGATCCACGCACCATTTCTACGATGGAGGTCGGGCGAACTGGTGATGCATATTGTTAAAAATCGGCAGAGACACTTAAGACTGCTTACATGTAGGAATACGAAAGCATTCGTACCGCAGCGCATTCCTACAAGCAGTGCGCCACGCCTTCCTTTCGCAGATGACGCTCCGGCTGTGACATCACGCTCCAAGACTGCGCAGGCGCGGCGAACCCTGCTGGCTTTACGACGGCTTCCCTGCCGAAGCTTTGCGTTGCTGTGCTTTTTTGTGTTTTATTTATGAAGCGCGTCCGCTTTCACCATGAGCGAACCCGCCGGCTTCCGTGACGAAGCATCTGCGTTGCTGTGCTTTTCATTGCTGTTTTATTGGGAATGGGAATATTTAGGTGCCGTTTATATGCTACAGACGGTTGCATATAACGCCGCCTTCGCTCCATGGGACCGTTAATGCTTTCGCATTAACAAAAGTACAGCTTAACAGAAAAAGGCACTTACAGAAAGGAACACACCACAGCGCTGATCTAGAACTAAAGTTTAGTTGTCACGACCGCTGGTATAAATACAAGCGATCATGGCGATTAAATTGAGATGTAAAGCCTGATTCACATGGTGCGATTTTAGTTGCGGCTTCGAAGCTGCGATGTTAGCCGTGCGGCAAAAAAAGAACGAGGGGAAAGTTGCGGTGCTGAACGTCGCTGTTGCGAAATTGCAAGAAGAATCGCACCATGTGAATCGGCATCAGTTTGCGGCTTTGTGCTTTGTGCCTTAGTGTCTCGTTTTATTACACTCCACGCCTTTTAACAGTAGGGTACCGATCAGAAGCTTTGTTCAAAGCCATAATTCAGAAATATATTTTTTTTTAATACAAAAGATAAGCAAAGTGTTCTTTTTTTGCGGTGTCCATGCAGATTGAAATCCTCCCCGAGATTAGTGAGTGCAGTCCGTGGTCGTGTTGAGGTCTACCTGGACGGCGGAGTTCGTCGTGGAACCGACGTGGTCAAGGCGCTGTCACTCGGAGCCAAAGCCGTGTTCGTCGGTCGTCCCGCCCTCTGGGGCCTGGCGTACAACGTAAGACACACACCGAATTACTTCCAAACGTTTTTAGACAAAGCCCGTATTTACGGTTTCTATAGAACCATGCAATAAAGGCAAATATACGGATATGCTGAAATTCCGCAGTGATGGCGCTGAAGGTAGCAGAAGATAGTTTATTTCGCTAAGAAAAAGCACGACCATTCTTGTGGCATATTGGAATAAAGAATTGAATGTGTTCAGTAGTAGAATTGACAGCTTTAATTGCAGTCGCCTGATTAAGTACCCCATAATTATCAAGGAAAACCGTATAGAGTAACGCCACCATGAACAGTGAGATATACTTGAAATGTGTGGACACAGTAAAGAGTAGTACGATTGGCTGTTATTGATATTGGTCATCCGTCCAACGAAATGATGGGTAGTCGTCTCTAAGCTCCTGGCACCAACTTAAACCACCAGGCCGGTGTTTCCAACTTAAGCAGCTAAAGGTTTTTGAAAGGCAAGTAACCTTCCACAAATATTCTTTTTGAGTGTATTTTGTGCTGTGAATGTAGTGGAAAGCGAGCGCCTGGCGTTCAGGTACACTTTCCTCGTCTAATACTAGTAAAAACAAAGCGTGTTTCAGATCTGTTGTGGCCCTCCTGTGTTTTCTATGGCACCGCACACAACTTTTTAAATGGACTATGTATAAACTCATTCGGCACATTTTCCAACAAATAATTAACTGTATAAGTTGATAGCCTAGTTCAGTGGTTCTCAGCCACTAACGTTTCGCGGACCCCTTGTGGATTGGCAGATACGATGGAGGATCTCGTTGGTGGTGAAGGAAAGGGAAACGTATAGGTTAATTATAATATTGAGTTAATATATCAATATAACTAAGGATTAGTGTGAAGTAGGCTTCTCTTATTGACATATACAAAAGAAAATTCAACAAAACATTGAACCACTTCTTCTCAATCTGAAAAAAGACAACTTTTATTGCTGGGCTTGACTGAATCGGCCGGGCTTCGCGGAACCTTAAATTGCACTCGCGGACCCCAAAGGGTCCGCGGACCACCTGTTGAGAACCACTGAACTAGTTGGATAGAAATCTCAAAAACAGTCAGCGCGAAAGACAAGGACAAGAAAACTGTCCTGTCCAGTCTCTTAAATGTCCTTGTCGTTCGCGCTCTTTTGAATCCCTTAACACGTTTGTGTTTTTTACCTGGGTCGCAGCTTTATCAGACTTTGTTTCCATCAGTTGTCCGAAAACAATGCCCATATATGCAGCAGCCGTCGCGTACAAGAAGATTGAGGCCTTAATCCGCCATAGGGTAAAGGCTAGCTGAGACATCTGCAACGAGCGCGTTATCTACGACTGCGTCCGTTGTGACCGGAGCTACCGGAACGACCGCTCTGCGCCGCGCGTATACACACCTGCAACCACTGCAACAAGCGCAGCGGGTCGTCAGCACGGCGACCGCTTCCTCGCCGCTGTCAGCTGCTTCAGCGGTGCCTCTAAAAAGAAGGGAACGCACTGCCACTCAATGCCGTAACAGAAAATAGACCAACAGTTTTCTATAGCCTCAGGCTTTATTTTCTTTTTTCATGATAGGCTTGCGGAGTAGAGGGGATAAAAAAAAAGCAAAGAAAAAGATGCAGTACGCCGTTTTGGACGATCACGTAAATAAGCGACTTTGGCAATGGAACAAATCTCGCCACACGCCTTTTCCATAATCACAAAAGACGATGTGATCTTAGCAGTGATATAGCAACCTAGAAATATGATTTCGTGATCACATAGACGTTGCGAGCGTTCAGGATTGCTAACACTAATCTCTTTTCTCGGGTAATGAAAACGCGTGAAAATTTGCATCCTTTATACAGTACGCACCACTAATACCTTGAACTTGTGCACACGCATGGAATGCGAAAAATAATAAATCCAATCAATGTTCGAGGCCACAGATGCTAAGAAAGCACCACAGTAGTCGAAGTAAATAAACACGACGGCACGGCCTTTCTGCTGTCTTGAGAGTGCCGCCACGACATCGCCGCACGAGAAGATGGATCTTCCTTTCTAGTACGTGCTGGGTTATCATAGCGACACACGACAAGAATTCACAGTCAAGCATAGGCGTACACTTCGGGGGGCATCGGGGCTCGTGCTCCCTCTGGTGAGATCCGGGGGGGCGGGGGGGCAGAGCCTCCCCGGGCCCGAGCCATTATCCTTATCGAGACGCTGTTTACGTGCCATGTAACGAGCTTCTAGTAGTGGCATGTAAACAAAATAACGCCCACGTTGCCTTTATTGACAAAATACATGGGAAACAGAATCTTAGCGTGCTTTCGTAAGCTTCAATCTCCAGTTCTGGCAAAAAAGTAACGCACAGCACCCCCCTCCCCCCTTCCCCCCCCCCCCCCCGGAGAACTTCTCAGCCTGCCCCTCCGGGAAAATGGAAAGTCTACGCCGCTGCAGTCAAGGATAGCGCTTTTACACGGAACGATGAGCTTCCATTCCACCCAGTTGACCACGTCGGAATCGCGACCGGCACGACCGGCATGCAACGCACGCGGCCGAGCTCTCCTCGACCTGCGATTGGTCTGTCGGTGGGGTCGCTTCCGTCGTTCCCGAACGTAGCGAAAAAGTTCAGCCCGGCTCAACTCCTCGCGTTGCGAACGCACACGATCAAAACGACCGTTTGGCGCTTCGTTGCTATGGCAACTCCTCGTTCCAACCGGTTTCACTCGTTCGTAAGCGTAGTGGTCGCTCCGAACGCAAGTGTGGGAACGGGCCTTAACATCCCGGGCGGGAAGATGGTGTAAGAGATTCCATATTTTGCCTTCGTCCTCGCTTTATTGAGGTCGCGTATAAGAACATAGGCATAAACGAAGCTATATTCATGCATTTTTCTGTCATTCTCCTAATGATGTATACATGAGTATGATATAAATCTTTACGTTCAAGCAAAATAAATCAAAATTGATTTAATTACAATTAGGCTGAGTGAAGAACTTGAAGTATCAAAATGTAAGGAGGAGAAAAAGGGCATTAAAGGCAACGTTACCTTAATTCTATTGTCCTCTTCCTGCTCCTTCCACTTTGGTTTCTTCACCCACTTTACCCAGTCTCAGGTGTTTAGAGAAAATGGTAAACATTCATCAGCTCACCTACGTCATCACTGTTTTATGTTTTCGTTACGTTCTCAGGGGGAAGCTGGTGTGAGGAAGATGCTTGCCATACTCAGAGAAGAACTCGATCGAGCGTTGGCACTAATGGGTAAGTGCTTTGTTTATCCCTATATTCATCGCAGTCGGAACTCGCCAAGCCATCGAACGTGCGAAGTAAACAATAGCGTAACAGTATGATATTTAGCCTTATATGAGCGAACAAAACGCCACGACGTGTAGGCTCGGCGGGTTTCTGTTTCATCAGCCGAATATACTGGCAAAAAGTATTGGAGCGCGTTATATTCTCTCGTCACATCAATCTCCGTCCGTGTGTAGCTGGTTAGTACGACCGGAGGAGCGCCTGTCCTTGTTCTGTATTGATGAGTAGAGGGCATGTAATTCAGAAGGGGTCTAACTATTCGGTCGAGGTCACGTGGTTAATGGGCCGCGTCTGCAATACGAGCTGCGAGGAGGTGCCCAAAGCGTTGATCGTCTGCGACTGTCCCTGCGCCTTTACTCCTGCTCTCCTCCTCGCCACGCGAAAACGCAGCGCATGCGCACTTCCAATCAATCGGCGCGGGAGGCGTCCGCCATTAAATCACGAACGCTCCCCCATGGCTTGAGATGGAACTTCTCTAAAACCTAGATTCTCTAAGAAGGAGGTGCAACCGTCGCGCCCCTTGGCGGCTAACTTTTGAGCTAAACTCATCGGGAAAATAACACAAATTATCCGTTTACGTATTTGACGGAGCGCTCTCCTGGCGAAGTCCAACGCAGCACCAGCGTTCGGCTGGTCTCGTCATGAATGTTAGTGTCGAACACAAGCTCCTACTTTCAGCAAAAAGAATAAAGGAGTCAGAGAACGAGGCTTGGACTGGCACAAACGGACGCAATGCGACCGTCTGCGCGTCTCGTCCACTTTCTCTTGTATTTTTTCTTTCTTCTAGAATTAAACGTATACCAGCACGCTCGTTATGATACGAACTCCTAACACCTAGGTTCTTTGCCGCACATAACCGAATTCTACCGCGTGCTCCCGAATACCGGTGAAGCATTTAAAAAAGCTGTGCAACGATTTTCACGTTGAAAGAATTTGCAGCTTCTACTTTTGACATTGTTTATATTGTCATAAGAGACAGAAAACACATCTGCTTCCTTTGAAATGTTGCGATTCTTCCAAGTAATCGTGAGGGAAACATTGGAATATTTCCCGATCTGCAGCCTCGAGTGGCAGTCATGAGAATCACGCGGCATCACGTGAATGAAGGACTTGTAAAAAGATAGGAAGTTGTGCAAATACATGCTCGATAAAAGGCATTTTCCATCTATATCCTGTCCTTCCAAGTTCAATATAAATGCGTCAAAAACATGGTATCATCCAGAAAAATTTCATTATGTGGAGTTTTAGTGGCACATCTATCCGAGGTCAACAAAACCATCAGCTTTATCTGCTACCGTGAGGAGCCGCCAGAAGCCGGACGGGAACGGCCGGATCCGGACGAGCACTTTGTCACTTTCCTTCGTTCGCCATGTTGACCGCGCGGCGCAAGCACGTGGTTATGTGGTCGCGAGTGGGTGAGTTCTGGCTGCTCACTGGTGGCGTTAGAGGGAGAGAGCTTCGCCGGAACCCCTAGCTTCCCCATTTCACGTCACAGCGCACGTGACTTCGAAGATGGTGAAGAAAATGAGAGGTGCCAAAAACCTAAATATTTGTATATTCTTTAAAATAAAAACTAAGATATGCAGGCGAAAGCGTCTTTTTTTTTTTGGGGGGGGGGGGGGTATCGGTGGCCGAGTGGGCTAGCGCACGCCAGCTCGGAGCACGTGGAGCGAAAGCTCGCGCTGCAGAACCCAGGGATCCTGGGCTCAATCCCCACCCCTGCTCGTTTCGATCTGGATGAGCATCGTACCGGCGTGCGGTCGTGTATCACTACTGCGTGGTGCACGTTAAAGACCCCAGGCTAGCGGTTGTACTGCACTGGCCAAATTGCTCATCTACAGTGAGTGACTCGTCGCAACTTTAAAAATGGCTGACCAACGACTCGCTGTATAAATATCCACACAACCCCAATTTTTTAGCGTCTTTTTTCTTTACTTCAGAAGGGTCGAGACAGCAACTTCCACAATTATTTAAGCAAAGCACTGAAATTGTTGCACACCTCCTTTAAAGTGATCGCGTAAATTGGCTTGGTAACGTATCGCGTTACCATTTACCACGGAGGTGCCTGAAGGTGGAGAAAAGCTTATGAGCGTTCCGAAAGCTTATGGACCGTTCCTTACGGCAGCCCCGGTAGCGCTGAGAACAGACGATATGTAGCTGAAGTTACTCAATGAATCTTTGGTTTTATTTGTCTCGTATCCCTTAAATTTGTTTCCATGGAAACGAAAACGAAATCATGAACTGTTCAATATAGTACCGAAAAAGCCTCGCGCCGTTTTTGGTTCGAAAAGGTTCTCTGCATTTGGCGCGACCGCGCGCCAGCTGAGATTCCGTAAGTCACCGATGACGCACTAGCGCCATCTGTCGGTTGTTGCGCCAGTCCGAGTGTGCACAGCTATCAAACAATCGCAGTAGGTAGGAAAAAAAAACAATTTTCCTTCGTTAGCATTTTTACTCAGGTAGGTAGGTTTCCTTAAATTATGATGCAATGCTTCCACACTCTTTAGTCACCTCTGAGGTAAATCGTAGCACGGTACGTCACCAAGCCAATTCATGAGGTCACTTCGAAGGCTTCACTCGGAGTCGGGGGTACGCGGCACAAGAGCGGTTTTCATAACAGCCTTCCATATCTGTCATTAACGAGGAAAAGTAACGCCACTCCATTGATTTACCATCGAATGGAAGATGCATTAATAATATATAAGCCTATCTTGGTAGGTTAACATAGGGATGTTGGGTCATGTGACTTTCTGATGCCGTTTTGGAGGAAAGTCACGGGGTCACCCTGACGAAATGCTGTTATCAAAGGCATTTGATTCACTGACCTTGGATATCAAGCCGTCGTGCAACACGCGACCCGACGTCACGCGCTGCAGTACCGCGATGTGACCTCGCATGACACGACGACTTGAAACCTTGAATCATGTGGCACCGTAATCTGACATGATTTAGCGTGGCTTGGCACAGGTCACGTGATCATATGTTTTGTCTCGAGCCACATGATTACAGGGTTTCACAAAAAAAAAAACTACAGTTTTTTTTTATATTGTATAAATAATTTAGGCATTGCCGAACGCTCATTTTCCAGCCAAAGGTAGCGCTAGAGGTCACAACCAGCTGCCAAAGTTTCAGACCGATCCGATACCTTATTCAAAAGTTATAAGTGATTTTCTTAAAATTTCAATGGGAAAATGGCGGCCGACGGAGTTTTCGAATACATGGGGTTCTATGGCACCAGAAACCGAATACGCGCAAAAATGGGCTCCATTTTCCCGCTAAAAATTTCAGAAAATCACTTATAACTTTTTATTAAGTTATCGGATCGGGCTGAAACTTTGGCATCTAGTTGTGACCTTTAGCTCTACCTTTGGGCGAAGAATGACCGTTCGGGAATGCTTAGTTTATTTTTGCGGTAAAAAACAAAAAAACTGTGATTTTTTAAATTTTGTTTTGTGACACCCTGTATTTGACATATTGATGTCCTCCAAGATTCACCATGAAGGTTGCGTGCTAAATTCTAAATTTAGTCAAAGTCGGGTTAAGTTCAGCTATCGTTTATTTATTTTTATTTATTTATTTCCTAATACTGTCAGCCCTTCTACGGGCCAAGGCAGGAGTGGACGACAGAGAGGGGAAAATTTCACTGCATGCACGCAACACTTACGAATTCACATCTCCTATATCTCCTATATACGTTTGCAAGTCCGGCTTAAGGGCGCCGCCATCTTCCTCAGTGGGGAAGATAATCCGACTACAACGCCTTAGCAAGGCATCGAAATCAGATTATAACGCGTACGAGCGCAACCCAACTAGGCTAGATGGCACCGCCCTGGAGACGGACTTACAAATGTGTGTAAGAGTATCGAAAAGAAACGCGACAAAGCTCACATCCTAACCTCGACAATAAATGTTTAACTTACCAAACAATACGCTTGAAATACTCTCGGATTCTTAAACTGTCTCAAAAGCAGGAACATCCCCGGGAAGCTAATTTCATAATTCAATAGCCTGCACAAAAATAATTGTTAAAATGTGTTTATGCGGAAATGCATTGTAGTAACCACATTTCGGTAATGCAAGCGCTCTGAACGGTGGCTTTTCGTCTTTGCTTACGTTAAAATGCATCCTACGTCAAAAACTCTTTCGCATAATGAGGCCGAGTCAAGCTCTGTCCCATTAGCTTTGCGCAGAGAGTTGTACGGTACTCACCACAAGTAATCAAATTACTTCTAATGAATTACATCTTTTGTATTTTTAGTTATGTACTGCTATTAGTAAGCGCAAGATTAATTTGGTTATATATGGAAGTGATAAAACTACACGTAATGTATCCTATCTTCAACATCCTCCCCTGCCCTGACCCCCCCCCCTCCCCCGGCCATTTCGGTTTCCGAGTTCATGGCCACAGAGTCACCTGAATTCGAGCAACAAATTCGATAAGTGATAAGTGATTTATACGCACTTAAATTGGTACGTACACGACGGCATGCTAGGCAAAGCGGATAGGTAAAGCCCTTCCGCGCGTGCGCTTGCTAGCCTGCCGCCGTGTGCGTTGGGAGTTTTGGCGCAACCCAAGCTTTAGAAGCAGTAAAATAATGATGATGGCAGTGATGATGCTGGAGGTGATGCCGAGGATGTTGTTGCTGATGACGATAGCGATGGTGATGATTTTGATTCCAGAGGGAGAGAGGTTGAGGGAGTGAAAATCATGATGACTGCAGCAGACGCGAAGGTGTTCGCATCGCAAATATCCTCAAAAGTTCCCGGGATTCATAGTGTGATGTTGGCAGAGGGCTAAAAGATGCTAATTGGATGGTCAGAAAGTCTCGAATGGCGGCAGTCAGCAGGGATTTGCTGTGACGAACAGTCCTGCCATGGAGAGGTTCGGACTGACCTTTCAACTGAAGCGTACAGCAGCCGATAGCCGGATCCCCGCAAAAATATCCGTCAAGCAATCGGCGCAGCGCGCAGATTCGAGAAATTATTTGTCTCTGTTCGAGGGGCCGCCAGCCAAGTGTTCTCAGCCATGTGTGGTGCGACCCGTCGGTCTTGCAAGGGAGCAGGGTCAGATTTTGCGTGTTGCGCGGCGATGCACACTGTAAAAAATAATCCCGTCAAAGTACTGAAATTGACCGCAAATTTTTGATGCCGGTACAATTACCGTTGTCTTGCATCACAGTCACAACATTAACTAGGTATTACGAGCATGACAGTCACGAGGCCCTACGGTTTGCCCAGTAACTTGACCCGTAGAAGCAGGGCAGAAAACCGTAACTCTCAGTCACTGCACTGCCCGTGATGCACGACCCAATGAAAGAGTTCCCCACGTTCGCACCAATGGCACGAAACATGACACATCTGCCAACAAGAAAACTATTCCAAGAGCAAATCTGGCGTGTGTTATGTGTTTTTTACTTGAAAGAAGAAAGAACACAGACCTCAACTAGAAGTATCTGAAGTCGTATATTTACTGACTCGTACCGTCATGCCACCTCTACGGCGTTTTGAGCGAGCGCGCATTTCTCGGCGCGTTCCAGTTTTGAAAAAGCTGTTAGCTTACGGGTTTTTTACCGTGCGAAGCCGTACATTTACGGACTCGTACCGTCATGCCGCCTCTACGTTGTTTTTCCCGCGCGCCTTTCGCGGCGCGTTCCAGTTTCGAAAAAGGCTGTTAACTTACGGTTTTTTTACAGTGCACACTGTTCAGTCTCCCGATTAGGTGTTGTTTAGGGGGAGACGAAACTGCAGAACAGTATTCTAACGAAGGCAGGACTAAATATGTGTATAGTGTCTGCTGTAACGCCAGTCCAACCGGCCTTAAGACGCAAGTGATGAAAACCAAGCGTCCTGCAGGACTTGGCGATAAAACCAGCAATGTTTGAAGGAAAGTCCAAGCTTTTTTTAAGACGTGACACCCAAGATGGTCGGGTGGTCTGATGCGGGTAATGGAGTGCCTTGTACAGTCTATACCGGGCTTGTTTGTCTTTTGTAGTTTGAGAAACCTGTCGCAAAACTCTTGGATGTTTTCAGGCCGATGTTTTGTCTCAAGATACATCTGTTCATATCTTCTAAGTAGTTTTGCAAGGGACGTGCGTCAGACTTGGAAAAAACTGTCGTCTCGATCGATTTGTTGTCTGCGTTTTGCACTAGGAGACACTGATCATTGCGTCGTATGTCGTTCACGTATAGGAAAAAGAGCGTTGGAGCAAGGACTGAGCCCTGTGGCACGCCTGATGAAATGTCAGTCACTGTGAGAGCGTGTCCCATAGTACACAACTTGTTGTCTGGTGATTCCTTAAAAGCCTGAGATCCAGGTGAATAGGGAACGTGCATGCTTGCGTGTGTTAGCTTCTCAAGCAGGAGATTATTGTCAAACGTATCAAACGCATTGCTTAGGTCAAGTTAGATTAGATCTGCCGTGGTTAGATTAAACATGTGGTCTCTGCTAAAATGAGTGATGGTTGCCAGTGCTGATTTGGAGCTGCGACCTTTTTGAGAGCCGTTCTGACTGTCGGAAGGATAGCCGAATTCTTCAAGGTAGTTGAGAAGCTGGTCGATAGCTATCCGTTCAGATGTCCGATAGACAATCGAGCTGATTGATACCGGACGGTAATGTCCTGGTTCGTTCAATGGCTTTTCTTTTTCCTTGTGTCGCGGACAGACCAAAGCTCGTTGCCACGTTTCTGCGACAGTCCCTCTGTCCAACAGACCTTGCAGAATCTGGCAGGTGGTTGGCAGCATTAGCGGGCAGAGATTTTTGAACCATGTCGGCACGATGCCGTCTGGACCGCAGGTGTGAAAGTTCATAATTTTTTAGAGCACCTCCTGTAGTGACTCGGGTTTGAAGGACACAGCGCCAAGTTCTGATTGGACGAGGCTGCCCACGTTTGTTCTCGAGCGTCGCGCTGCTGGGGTGCTGGAGGCATCTGAGTGATGTTTTTTGAGCAAAACCATCCCGGGGAGATCCGGGGTGGGCCGCTGCTGTCTATAGATGAAAAGTGGTCGATAAGAAGATTAGTGATCTTTTGTGGAGACTCAGCCATCTTGCCGTGGACGGTGAAACATGGGCGCTGGGATGAACGACATAGGGATCTAGTGTAGTCACAGAAATATTTTGGGTCTGGTTTAGCCCTTTCAGCAATATCTCAAATGTAGTGTTGCTGGGAGATATGAATGGCAGCCTTAAGTGCCTGTTGTTGATCTTTTGCCAAATGTAGAGTGGCAGGACACCGAGATCGGCGTGCCCGCTGAAGCAATGATCGCTTGATCCGCGCCGCCTTTATGATGTCCGCCGGCAGCCATGGCGAGTGTTTGCGTTTTGATGAGAGGACGAAGCAAGAAACACACTCCTTCCGAATGGAGACCATGAAGTCGCACCACAGGTAATAGTTAGATGACCAGTCTGATTCTGCTGGTCATACAACACGGTGCCAGGTGAGCCAACTGTGCTTTGTGAGCATCAAAATTAAGTTGCCGTAACCTCCACAACGTACGAACGTAATGCCCTTAAAGTGGCAGGGAGACTGCGTAGCGAAGTTCCACGGCTAGGTGGTAACCGCTGTGGAGGCCTTCCGATACGTCAAAAGCCTCGAGGCTCAACGGGTCTGAAACGAGCACCAAGTCGAGAAAACTTGATGAACCTTCACTGGTCGCATGCGTTGGCTGTTGGCATGCTTGGGACAAAACAGAGGCGCTCATAGTCTCAAGGAGGAGGTCGTCGGGATGGTCGCGTGGGACAGGGTCGCTGTTGAAATGCCAGTCAATGTCTACGTTGAAGTCGCTGAAAAGACGTAAGCTTGCATAAGGGTTAAATCCGGCAGATTCCAGGGATGCGTCGAGAATAATAGATGCTTCCCTCTTGAAGCGGCCGGGCAGTAAATACAGCCCACAAGGATGGTTTCATGAGAAGTAAAAAACACAACGAAGAGCGCTTTGAGGTCTTTGTGTTTGAGGTCGCAGCGGCGATTAACGTGGATGTTCGACGGAATTGCCATTAGCACACCTCTACCTCTTCCACCTCTGTCCTTGCGAAACATTGCTTATAAGCCGAGAGGAAGTAACTCGCTGTTGGCCTCACTTGCGTAAGGCAGCGTCTCGGCTAGCAGGATGGTCGAACACGGTGGGAGGGAGGAGGCAAGAGACTGAAAGTCTACAATCCTGTTTTACACTATGGCAGTTATTATGCCAGATATTGGAATATCTGTTAATGCTCGTTGACTTTGAGTGCACAGATACATGGGGCGCACATATTGGGGCACTCATGTTGAGGCTAGACGTAATTGCGCATTGTGACAGCTCAAAAAGCGAGTCGTGAAAAGGGGGCAGTTGGCACGGACCAGAAAACCAGGACTCAGTCGAGATTGACAGTCGTCGGTACATGGCAAGGGACATGAGCTTGCATTTCCGGTGTGCCCATCGTTAATAATCGTCACATTGAAGAGCCGGCACGTTGGCAGATACCATTCCTTTACGTCGGCAGCAGGTTCGCTTGGCACCACGGTTGGACGCGATGTCGCCAGGAGAAGACACCAGATGGCAAGATGCCGGGTACTGGTGTGCCGGCTGAACACTGTGCCCAAACACACCATCAACGCCGTCTCCTGACTGTTTCATTACTCTGCTGCCGCAGTGGCAGGAGAGGAGTGAAAAAGTCGGAGACGGCGTCGATAGTATGTTAGGGTACAGAGTTGAGCCGGCACACCAGACGACGTGGGTCCAGTTGTGGTCCGGTACAGAAGAGTGCTGATGAAAGTAATATCCCATTGGAACGTGCGGGGGAGCCGGCGCGTGTGCGCGCAGATAATCTAGGTGAGGCAACAGCATCGATGAAAAGGGAGCGAATTGTTGAGATTACTGCGAGCCCCACTACTAGGCGTTGGAGTGGCTTCATCTACTTGATGGCGAGATTAAAAAGACAATTTGGGTTGGATTTATTCATCGATGGTCTCGCGTCGTCGATTGCCGCGGGATGTTCAACTCATCATAGAGATTGTAGAAAGGCTGGAATGGGGGAAGCCTGCCCGGGGAACCCAGATTATTGAAGACGGTGGTAGTTGTGTCTTGATTGAGGACCAATCTTGTGATATCTCCAGGGCTTGAACTTACTTGCGCTCCGGACAGCTTGTTGAGTGTATATGGGCTTCAAATAGGCTCAAATCGACTGACATAAAAGGAAAGTAATCAGAAGTACGATTGCTCTCGGTGGCTTCCCGTTCTTCTCGGGTATTTCAACTTTACAATATGGACACACTACCAGCTTCTACATGTTGCGAACAACAAAAACAAAGTATTTTCTATCGAGTTGTACGAAAGGAGGCCAGGGTCTTCGTGTTCTCAGTGTGTATAGTGGTTTCAATCTGGCACTGTTAAGTCTCAGTTTTTTTTTCAAAAACGTTTTTTCAACGTGAAGTTTACTGATTAATTTAATATATGCGCCTTCGTTACCACAAAAGAACCTCCCTCTCCTTAAAAAATATAGACGTGGCACCAAGCACCTGCACATTCTGGTGCCTCCAGAATAAGCAAAATCGGGTTTTGTTAAAACTAAGGTGCGCAAACAAAACTTTGTTACATGTAAGATAAGCGGTTGGCATTCCACAAGAATGCACCATTTTCCGAAATTAGATTTTGTCTGCCTTTCTGCGTGCAGTTGCGTCGGCGTGGCGCAAGCAAGTGCGAAAGTTCCTCCGAGCAACGAGGAACGAGAATGACCTCCCAAAACATCGATTTTTGGCCACTGTCGGTTATGTTTCGTCTCAAGTTCGTACAAAAATGCTTTTTCTCTTTCCATCTTAATGTCGCGCTTTGTGTACACAATTCTGCTACCAAAGTATCATCAAACCAGGCCTCCAACTGCAGTATTTTCCACCAAATGTAGCAGATTGAGTAGATGGGTAGCTTTTAATCCAGCGATTCTAATACAATGATGGAGAGTACGCAAATTCCGTTTTCAAACCGGCAGAAAAAGCTGCCGTTTTGAAAATCACGAGTGACCTGAAATGAAAATGTTACTTTTCAAGTGATGCTGAATCAGTTCTTCAATTATGTATTTTAACTCACAGTAATATTAATTCTCATCGATTTAAACGTTGAGTAACATATTGTCACGAACGGAGGTGACACGAAGACGAGCAGTGAACTCAAAAATAAAGGTTTAATAGGCGAACTTGTGCCAACCAAAAATAAGTAAAGAACGAAAGAGCGTCGAGGCAGCAGAAAAGCAGGCGGCGATTCGGCGGCGACAACAGAGCAGGAGCGGGACTGCTCGACAAGGTCGCGGGCAGCTGCTTATCTAGCGTGCGTCGTTATCTCGAAAGTTCGGCAAAGAAAGTTCGAGCGTCGCGCGCTCGGGGCGAGGATGAACTGGCACTTTCGAGAACAACAAAGCAAAGGGAAAGTTACAACTAGTGCGAGAATGAATGGGAATCTTCTAGAAGACCGTGACCGAGCGTTGCTTTCTCGGCTCTGCGGGCGGCATTATCCCCCTTTTAAAAGTGCATCGTCCCGATGCAACGTGAAAGGAAAACAGAAATGGCTAAAAAATTTACGGTGAAACGAAATAAACATGCAGTATCGCAATCCTATCGTGCGTAGAACGGCTTGAGTCGAACGACGTGGACGACTTCGGGTCGTGGCTGGCGGCGTCCTGATGGTCGGGTTCCGTCGGGGAGCACCTCGTAGTTCAAGTCCCCAAGGCGGCGGATGACCTTGTAGGGTCCGAAGTAGCGTTTTAGCAGTTTTTCGCTGAGTCCGCGGCGGCGAATGGGTGTCCACACCCACACCCTGTCTCCGGGCTGGAACTCCACGTCGCGGCGACGAAGGTTGTACCGACCAGCGTCGACACGTTGCTGGTCCTTTATGCGAAGGCGAGCTAGCTGGCGCACCTCTTCTGCTCGTTGGGTGACCAGCTGGGCGTCGTCGGTGCCGTCGTCCGTCGGGTCGTGGGGCAGCAGGGCGTCGTTCGTCATCGGCAATACCACCTCCCGGTACTGCCGCACTCAGTTTTCCCGGCGAGGCAGGTGGGACAGGCTTTCTCGGCGGGACCTACGATGAGGCGATGCAGGGCGTTGTGGTGACGGCGATCGGAAACTGCGACGGGTAGACGGTCCCGGGGATGGCGACCGGCGGAGGTATTCGTCGATGTCCTGGGGTCGCTCGCCGTAGCGTGGTCGCGGGTCGTCGGGGTGGAAGCCGCGTAGCCCCAGCTGTCGGTACGGGCAACGGCGGTAGACATGGTCAGCTTCCCCGCAGTGGAAACAAAGCGGGCGTCGGTCGGCCGTTCGCCACACGTCGGTTTTTCGCGGCGAGGGTCGCTCTGGTCGGACGTGCTGCCGATCTTCGCGTCGTTGGGAGTACTGCGGCGCTGGAGGATCACGGCGTGGTGGCGTCGCAGCTTGGCGGGGAGCTTGCGGCTGTCGTCTGGCTATGGCGGCGTAGGTCAGCGTCGGTTCCTCGGGAGCGGGCACGTCGACTGGTGGTTCAGGCTGCAAGGCCCGCTGTACCTCGTCGCGTACGATCTCGGCGACTGACAGCGACGCCGGACGCTCAGCAGCGGGGAGCAGCTTTCGGAGCTCCTCTCGGACGACGTCTCGGATGATGTCGCGAAGCTCGTCGGCACCAGTGCTGAACTCTGAGCGGGTCGAGGCCAAAGTGGAGACGTTGCTGAGCCGATGGTAGTGGCTCGCTCGGGCCATTAACGCCCGCTCGATGTTTGTTGCTTCGGCAACAAATTCTTCGACGGTCGTCGGGGGTTGCGAATAAGTCCGCCGAAGATTTCGCTTTTCACGCCCCTCATAAGGAAGCGTAATTTCTTCTCGTCGGTAGCTTGCGGGTCGGCGCGGCTGCTCAGGCGGAGGATGTCTTCAACGAAACTGGTGACCGTTTCGTTGGGGCCTTGAGTCCTCGCCTGGAGAAGATCTTCGGCCCGCTGCCTACGATGCTGATTCATGAACGCCCGCTTCAGCTCGGTGACGCAGGCGTCCCACGACGTGAGCGCAGCCTCGTGGTTCTCGAACCAGTGCCTCGCAGTACCCTCCAACGAAAAGTAGAGGTTCTGCAGGTACTGCTCGGCGGTCCATCCGTTATGGCGTGCCACGCGCTCGTAGTGTTGGATCCAGTCCTCGACGTCCTCGTGGATTTCCCCGTGGAAAGGCGTCGGAGTCCGAGGGGCGACGGGCAGGTAAACGACGGGGGCTGCTACTGTGGTCTGCGCCGTCGAGGAAGCCATCGTCGTTGTCACTTGCCTTGTCCTCGCCGGGAGAGGTCCGAGTTCAGGAGCTTGCCCTTGAAGACGGCGGCTGGCACGATGCTCCGAGTCTTCAACGGAAGGTCGTCGGGAAATGGGGCTTGCTGAACGAGTTCTTGTAGGGGTACGCTGCACGGGTTTCATACCCCGCACCTCCACCAGAAATGTCACGAACGGAGGTGACACGAAGACGAGCAGTGAACTCAAAAATAAAGGTTTAATAGGCGAACTTGTGCCAACCAAAAATAAGTAAAGAACGAAAGAGCGTCGAGGCAGCAGAAAAGCAGGCGGCGATTCGGCGGCGACAACAGAGCAGGAGCGGGACTGCTCGACAAGGTCGCGGGTAGCTGCTTATCTACCGTGCGTCGTTATCTCGAAAGTTCGGCAAAGGAAGTTCGAGCGTCGCGCGCTCGGGGCGAGGATGAACTGGCACTTTCGAGAACAACAAAGCAAAGGGAAAGTTACAACTAGTGCGAGAATGAATGGGAATCTTCTAGAAGACCGTGACCGAGCGTTGCTTTCTCGGCTCTGCGGGCGGCAATATACCAGACCGTCGGCAAAGCAGACCACGACGATCAACAAGCCGAGTATTGAGAACTGCATTGGTGTAGACGAACCGCATTTCTTTAATGGCCTATTGCTTTACAAACACCTTTGTGTGATCATAGAAATTGATATATACCCTTCAAATCAAGGGTAATGCGGCAACCCCGGAACCAGCAAATGTGTCGGATGCTTTTGAAGGAAGGATTGTTACATTTATAGCAGAAAATGTGCTTATGCGCAACATAAAGTTGAGCACTTTTGGGTCCGATTGTAGTGTTCCCGCTGGGTGTGCTCTGCTTCCCATCGACATCTTTGGTGCCACTACTAGGCGTTGTCGAATCGTCTTTAAATGTACAATACTTGTAGGACCAGGTCTTAGGACCTTTATATTCCAGCTCTAATCTAGCCCTGATGGTGACGTCAGCCTGATGACGTCGCGATGCTCATAACAGCACGTGTTTGACCATACGGCTGGAACGGCGAAGAGCCCTTTAGTCACCGAGAGGCGAAGAAACGCAGTGCGTGACAAGTCCTGAGCGTATGCCGTCATGTGATACTGGGATGTCAAATAACCTACCGTCAGGTCACGTGGTCACATGATGTAAGGTCGCGTAACCACGTGTCCTCGTGGGGGTCACTTGACGTCACGTGAAACTGTGGCATTACTTGGCACCATGACTCAAGGTTACCTCCCAACGTCATGAACGACCTATAAATGCTACCCATTTTGAGCGCTCTTGGGATCTTAGAAAAGAGGAAGGGCCGTTAGTTTAATGATTTTAGGATTTCCCATTCATCCATGTTGAAGATTTCCAGGCTAGTTAGACATACTGGTATATCCCAAGTAAAAAAATCTGACATACTGAATTAAGCCTAACATACTTTCTCACCACGCAGGCTGCTCGTCGGTCGACCAACTGAGCCCCGAGATGGTTGTGCACCAAGACCACTTCCGAAGGTCGACGATATTTGAAAGGTGCGGCGAATAAATAGCTGAGCTGCGTGCTTGACGCTGTGTCCGTAAACAAATAAAGGGAATATCTTCCTCGCGATGTTTTCTAGAATTCTGCTACTAACATTTGTTGTGAGAATATTACTGACAAGGTAAGGACATTCGTATCTTTACGGTTCTTGAGTCCCATATTTTACGAAGTACATGCAAATGTATGTTTGATCAATGGCATAGTTTTCAATGTCGAAGTTTTTGTACTCGGTAGGTACCTAAAACAATCCAGAACAGTGCTGCGAAATCGAAGAGGAGCCGGGATATGAGTTTCTCATCTAAATTTGGCCAGAATACGCACGACACTAGAATAACTTCGAAAAATATCAAATAAATATATCAGAAAGAACATAAATCGGCACAACTAGTTTGAGACAGGTACGCGCAGTGCTCAATGTCTTGAATCGCAAGACACAACGGTGAAAGGAAACACACTAGCGGAGAGCGAGAGCCACTGCTCGTTGCAATATTACCTCAAGATAAAGCCAATTGCGCATGGCTTATATATTTATTGCGCGTATTAGGTTTTAAAATAATTTGTTGTTAAAACATTTTCGGTAATAAAGCATGTACCCCTGATTGAATAATCTTAAAATCGCGCACTTAAATGATAGTGGCCAGCTGGCGTGCTGCCATTTTGCGCACCTCATTTCAGGAATATTTTATGCAAACTATTTTTCGTCCTCTGGCCCCCTATATTTGTGGCTTTATGACTTTAGTGTTCTGCTCCAATCTACTTCCATCAAGCGGCGTCTTGCGCCACTAAGCGCTGGATACCCTAATGCGGATCCGGCACCAGGTTTTCAGTTGCTTGTGGTCACAACGCATTTGTTTCTGTTTTATCATAATTTATCAGTTCTAGTGGTTCACTCAACAAGACACCAAGTGGTCAAATGCTAAACTACGTATATTCAGAAACGGATGGCAATATTCACCGTCTAGCAACACCGCAGGTTCTTATCATTTCCAGCGTTGTATAAATAACCGCACCGTACCAGATACAAATGACTAATGCCTCAAGTGTGTGTTCAGAAACAATGCAAGGCCACCATGGGTTTTAGTGTGCAGGAAATACCGAAAGCATGAAACTTGAAGATCGACATTATGAAAGCTAACTTTCGATTTCTTGAAAGTTTGGTTAGCAAATGCCAAACTCCTCTTTAAAACACATTGAGCAGTCCTGCATTGATTCACAATGAAGTAACAGGGCTAGCTTCGACACGTCACGGCTAAGTGGTTGGATAGCGGCTGCGCCTTCACGCGCCGTGGAATACGTGAACAAAAGCGTTCAGAACAAAGGCTCGAGGTACAAAAGGTGTGAATGCGAAAGCATGCATGCCTCCTCTCCCTTGTTTCGTCTGCGGCCTACTTTCGTCGACGGTCAAGCGCGCGCGCTTTCCTCGCCACGCTGACCCTGGGCGTGGTGGGTAACCGGACAAAAGCTCACCGGACAAAAGCTCACCGGACAGAAGCTCACCGGACAAAAGCTCACCGGACAAAAGCTCACCCGTTTTTTGACAGACCCGGACAAAAGCTCACCCGTTTTTAAACAAACCCGGACAAAAGCTCACCTCGATTTTTTTTTTGCTACCCGGGCGAAACACGGGCTTAAATAAAGTGCGGACGCGATGGACATTGGACCATTTTTAGGAGAACTTTTACCCCATCCACCAATGAGTTGCGAATTTTTAAAAAATACTTTGAAAGAACGGGTGTTGGGCCTTTTGGAAAAGTACAAGACAGATGACCAATTTAGAAAACTGTGCGGGATTTTAGATAGGCTCGCGTTCCTTCCACCAAAGCTTGTTCCACAAGAACTAACCACCAGGGAAAAGTCTACCGGTGACATCGGCTACCTGCTGGACTATTTTGATTGCACGTATGTCAACGGCCGCTTCCGTTATACTTCTGTTCCATCTGCGGCGGCACCCAGAGCGAATTCTTCCATTCGCCTGACTCTGCGCCGACGACGACCGGAGTTTCCCCCGGTACGGTGGAATATGTACGACGCCATTCTTCAAGATAAAGACCGGATGAACAACACCTGCGAAGGATGGAGTACCGGGTTCCAGAAGCTCGTCGGCCACGCCCATCCAAGCGTCTCGAGGCTGATTGAATGACTACAGCAAAATCAGGCGCTCGTTGCCACGGCACTGACACAAGCCCGGAGAGGTGAGCCCACAGTAAAGCGGGTGCGAAGAACCACTCTGCGCCTGCAGAATCGTCTTAGAAATATTTGCGAGGGCTTGCATGTACATCGAGATCTACCAAGATTGCTGGAGCTAGTAGGTGACTGCATTCGCTTCTAACCAATCGATAAATAAACTTGTTTCTATTCAAATCAACAAACCATGCGCCTGTCAGATTTAATTTATCGTTGCCTTTTTGTGTCGCACGCATGCACCTAAGTTGTCCGCACTCGTGTTAAGACCAACATGAAATTTTCTCGTGGTGAGCTTTTGTCCGGGTCTGTGAAAAAAATCGGTGAGCTTTTGTCCGGGTCTGTGAAAAAATGGGTGAGCTTTTGTCCGGTGAGCTTTTGTCCGGTGAGCTTCTGTCCGGTGAGCTTTTGTCCGGTGAGCTTTTGTCCGGGATTCGGCGTGGTGCGGTGGAGCCGCTGCCTCGCTAGGGTGCCTACATGTCAGTCTGTCTCAGGGTGAAGACATCCATTGTTGCACTGACCGTTCAGCGCGTGACGCTCTCGCGCACTCGGTGCGTGACTTGGGCGGTAAAATGGCGTATCTGCATTAGCCAAAGCTACGCGCTCGAGCTGATTGACACCGGTATGCGCGTACTTCAAAATGCCTAAAAAAACGATTGGGCGTAAAAATGGCTGAGATGTCACCACTCAAGCCAAAGCGCGCGTGTGTATGAAGGCACTCTATGCCTCGCGGACACGCAGCGCCATGGGGAGGCGCTAATTGAAACTGAAGCGCTGCGGCTACATATCACTGCCGTTTTGCGTGGCTTTCTGCGTGGTTTCAAAGCTGGGACGCCTCAGATTGCGGCTTCGGGAATGTGTCTGCCGTTTGGCGTGGTTGATGTCACCGGCTCGGTCCACGGGACAGTTAATGCTTTCGCATTAAAATAGACATCTGACGAGTTTGTTCTGGACGCTTTTTGCTTCTTATTTTTGTTCCGGAGTGCGTGAAAGCGCGTCTCCAGCCGCGAGCTCTTGGCATTGAAAGTGCTACGGCGCCATTTTGTTACCATATATTTCTTTATATTTTGTTACGAGAGCACGTGCTGTCGGCATGGGGAACGACAAAGAATGACATCACAATAAACACGAGTACATTGAAGCACCCTAGCCCTGATTATAAAGCGTGTTCTTAACGCTGTGGCGTTTCTCTGTCGTGACGCCTCCGCTTCTCACGCAGAGGAACCAGGTACGAGTACCGTGGTCGGTGGGCAATCTTTTTCAAGGATTTCGTAACGTCGACGACGGCATTCTTGGCCCTATCTACGCCAACTTAAACAACAACGACAACCACAACATCAGCAACTACAACATCAACAACGGACGTCATTTCCAGTTGTGGGAAGGGCCTCTAAAAGCTATCGCGGCAATAACAGACTGAGAAAATAGCAACAACTTGTGGTTTTGACATTATATGATGTGTCATAGCTGACCTGGCAGTGTTTTTTTTTATTATTTCAGTAAAATATAAGTTGATCATCCTTGACGTGAGTTTCTCCGGATGTCGCAAATCACATAATCGATATGATTTAGTCTTCGGCACTTACGCTTACAGCTTTTACAAATTATAGTACATCAACCCAGATATGTATGCGTTAATACAAAAAAAAATCTAATCATATTTCCTCAAGTTTATGCTGATTAGATGTATCCTTAAGTGCCGTTCCCTGTTGTTCGGTCAAACATTTACGAATATGTTGCGTTTTAGCAAACATAAGAAAAACTTTGAGAGCCAGGCTTGCCAAACTGACACAACCATAAAGTAAAATAATAATAAAAACTGGGAAATAAACACACTCACGGTTTCTTTTTTTTTGCGTGTGCTGTTTGAAAGGAATGTAAAAACTGATTTTTTTGTGTACAATTCTATGGGTTATAAGTAACCTAGAATGGACAAAAAAGCTTCGTCTGGGTAGTTCAATCAGGGTCATAGGTTCAATCAGGTTTTACGCAACACCAGGTAGCTCATGTGTAAAACTGCGCATTTTCATAACTATCATCTTGAATTATTTATTGTGTAGCCTGGTAGGCACTTCTGAAGAGTGGACACAGCCCCAACGGCGGAAAGCTCTACCGAAAGATAATAAGCAGAGGCAATGGGCCTTAAATGAAAGACACTGACAGACAACGCAGACGACGATAGCGCATGAAAGTTGTTTGTGCGCACACACGCTTATTCTCGCTTATGTGGCTGCACTGCTCTGTGACACGGTGATCACCGACCAGCTGGTGGACCCTCTCTTGATGTAATTAAAAAACTTTACCTACATAGTTGATTACGTTTTACTTAAATGCACTAGTTTACCCGCTTAATAATATATTTTTAGTCTGGCATTTTCTGATCTTGTATTTGTGACAATATGAGAATACTTGCAATGTATTCTAATATTGAGGATGAATCAACTTTTTCTAACACAGTAATTTGTGTGACTGCTATCTGCACGGACACCGAGGGAGGTTCAGATAGCTTGAATGTGCCTAAAATAAATTACTAGTAAATTGATAAATGCAATAGATCTGCACTGATCTTCATCGCGTACTAGCGAAAAAGAGCCAGACAAATATTGAATAACAAAAGATCACAAACCATGCCTAGCTACGTAACTGGGTATTTTATTTGCTTCTTTCCGAGATTTCTCAAATAAAATGTGAGTCCCAATCAAAGCAAGTCCTAGGTGAGTTCCCAAAACATAGCTTGCATTCTGCTTGGTCAACGCTTCCAGCGTGTAGCACAGTCCGAGTGACAGCGGCTAGGTGGCGCAGCTTGCCGCCTGACTGAAGGGATCCAACCGTATCCTCGTACCAAGGAGGTTCTTCTTTTTCCAGAAGAAAGCGGTATACACGAACGCTCTGAAGCTGTTAGGGACCTGCGAAAATTCAACCCAAAATTCATATGTTTAGTTTAATCACTTGTCTGAAGTTGATTTATGAATCACTAACCCCACGTATCTAATGAAGTTCAGGTATCAGATGCTTCAGTTTCAATGAACATAATATAAAGCAAAGCAGAACTGCATATGTTGCTAAAATATTACAACACTCACAAATTCAAATTCCACTAAATTATGCTTTTGTATGCATTCAAAATAAGTTTCAGGGTTGGTAAAAAAATTTTAAGTTCTTAAGAGGTTAAATATTTGGTTACAATTTATACGGAACCAACTGTGCGCGCAAACCCTTTGGGTTTGCAAGAATCTGTTCGTGTAAGACCACAACATCACCTTCCTTAGTACTTAGTGCGTAAGTAACGTATTAATATTATTCGATATCTAAGCCACGAATGTTTGAAAGCAAACCTCAAAATTATGTACAACGTGATTCTAGTGTTCTTCCTTATTTTGTAAACTTGAAGTCCCGTGGGATTAGTGAGGAAAGAACTTTGATGGAAATAATTGTGCTTTCTGATATCAAATGTGACTAACGCTTTAGAAAATATTCCCACTTTATGAAGATCAGGTTGAAAATTACATGTTAGCGAAAAAGATTCCGCCGTCTAGCGCGTAGGAGGCCCTACTTTTATTTATATCCAGCGATTTTGAAACGGCGCAGAGACTGCAGCCTAGCTACGTGGAGCTCATTTTTACTTTAAAAAAACTGAAGCCACAACCCAGTAATAGAAGAAAATATTGAACAGCAAAAAAACACAGAAATATTCGAAGGGTTTAGATTCTTTGTCGTAATGGTGATATGTCCTTAGTTCTGAAATTGGTACATAAATGAATGAGTCAAGACTGACGCCAAAGGAAAGGCTTACACGAGACGATTGAACCGACGATATTGTTGGTTAGCCTGCGGGTGATCCTCGTAACGGCTCGGAAGAGAAACCCAAACGGAAGAGCGTTGCCGAGCTCATCCACAGCTGACTCTACGATGCCAAGGAGAGGGCAGACCAGGCCACGCGCCAGTCCAAGCCCCATCGCTCCCGGAGCAGCTCCCAAGATGCACTGGGAAAGAGATTCGTCGAAAATAGAAGAATTATTTAGCGCAAAAAATATCAAATCTGCTGTGAACTTGATTAGCGGGACCCCCACGGTCGCAAGTATAATAAAATGGCAACAAAAGATTAAGGTGCCGTTTTGGTTAGTCCGAAACCTCACAATCGTGAAGCTCTCGTTCTTGCTAGACTAGGAATTCAACTTACTTAAATAGCCGTGTTCTCTAAACTGTGTTTTAGCGATATTTGGAGGTTACCTTAACATTATTTGAGTATTGGGTAAAATAACTGTTGTGAGTACAGTGTAGCTTGAAAAAGACTAGTTTATTTTTTTAACTTCCAGTACGCCCAGTTTGCACGGAGGAACGTGAAGGCTTCAACCTGTTCTATGTAAAAGTAGACAGGGAACTAGATTCGCTATCTTTACATGCCATGACTGAGGCTGGCGCGAATTTAGAGGGATTTCTCGTCAAATAGACATCTGTGCAAAGAAAATGTGTTATAGGTTTTGTATCCCTATAAATAACAACTCAGTTGCAAAGCGTAGGTGGGTGCATTACGATTGCAGCCATGGCAAGGCTACTTGAGATTTTGACTCGAACAGTTCGAAATAAATAGTGTATATACGCTCTGAAACCACGGCAACTCTTTACAAAATTTGAGGGCGTTGGTGAGGCTGGGTGCCTGAAACCTGAAGATAAGGCTTCTGACTTCTTTGTTTTGGTTGTTTTGTGTGCTTGGAAGTTTGATTAGAAAATGCGAATATTCCTGATTGCGCCTTATTTTCTGGAGACACAGAGAATCCCAAAAACACACAAAAAAGTCCAGTTCTGCTCTGGAGCCACGCCCCAGAGTATACGTGTCTCAATTGTTTTAAATCTACTTTATAAATTATAAGCTTAAGAACTCTGAGAAACACTGACATGCTGTCTTTCATATGTTTGTTGCCACGAATAATCGCTATCAATGGATATATTGTACACTTACCCCGACCGCTTGAACCAATTCAGTCAATATGGGATCCTGTAAGGCAAAAAATTAAAGGCGTTTACTAATCTCTTAACGCGAAATTAGAGCGCAGCTCTTGAGGAGGAGGAGGGGAGAATATGGAGGCAAGGGTAGGCCCCACTTCCCCCTCCTCCACCCCATCTACCCTCCTCCTCCCGTAATCCTTTTTCTCTCCTCCTCCTCCTTCTCTCTTCTCTCTCCTCCTCTCTTCGTACCCTCCATCCTCCTCTCCCGTACCCTCCCTCCTCCTCCTCCATACCATCCCCTCCTCCCACAGCTTCCCCGCTAAATTTAGCTGAAAAATTGACGCCACGGGACCTCAACACCAATTCAGTTTTCCCGCTAAATTAACCCGGATAAATGACGTCACATAACTTGTTGCCACGTCACCTATGAACAAATTAAGTTTCTCCGCTAGATTTAGCGGGAAAATTGGCGTAACTCACCTCAGCGCCAATTCAATTCCCCGCTAAATTTAGCGGGGAAGTGAGGAATGCATTGGTGTTGAGGTCACGTGACGTCCATTTTCCCGCTAAATCTAGCGAAGAAACTCAATTCTTTCGCTAAATCTAGCGAAGAAACTGAATTTCCCGCTAAGTCTGGCAGGGAAATGAATTAGTGTTGAGGTCACGTGATGTCAACTTTCCTGCTAAATTTAGCGCGGTTACGTTGACGTCGACGCCGACGCCGCGAAACCAGGAAACGGGCGCCTAAGAGCTGCGCTCTAAAAATGGACGAACAGCAAGATATGGCGTTTCTTTGATGCAAACATGTAGGCGTTATTTTTTTTTAAGTTTATGTTTTCTGGTTACTTGATTAGATAGTTGGTTGTTGCCATGATGCATTAGATACTAAATTGAGAAGAAAAATAAAGGCACCTGACTTCAGACGAGGCGTTTTCAAACCACCACTTCTAAATTGTCACGGCAGCACGCCCGTCTTCAGAATGAAGAGAAGCTTTGTGTTGTAGACGTTTCAGAGAAACAGAAATATATACTTTCTTCTTACTCTCCCCAAAATTAAGACAAATATGCTTGATGCTTTGCGAAAACGTTACAACGATATCACTTAGTTACAGCTTAAAGTGAAGAAATACGTCTAAAGTGTATATTCCGAATATGCAGACGAATTAACAGCACCGATGAATTTGGAAATTAGCTAGACAATTACCGCAAAACCAATATTTGGCAAAGACGGAATTCAAACTTCGACTCTTTCCATAACCCGTGAGGTCTGCTTACCACCACACAGCCCCGGTTTATTTCGCTACGATTTTTATCTGTCCAATGAATGCACCCAAACAGAATGTATCCAATGAAAGCTGTTCCAGAGGCACGTGCCGCCGCTTGGAACGCGGAGCGATATTTTCTGGTTCGTGGAATGTTTATTTCTTTTATTTAATTTATAAAGTAAATTTACCAGTCGCATAGGAATTTTCAGTAACGTTCCCTCCACTTCAAGCTAGATTTTTTTTTAAAGTGGACTGCGGGTCGTCGGCGCCAACGTAGGGCGGAGAGACATGCCAATCGCTCGTAGTGTGAAGAGACCAAATTCCAAAGGGACTAAATGCGAAGTTGCCCGAATGCGCAAAACCCGGGTCAGATGTCACGAGAAGGTTAAAACGAGAAGGTTCGAATGAGAATACGTAAAATGAGAAAGCGTGAAATGCGAATAGGACGTTTCAAGGTACACTCTAGCTGAATAGTAGCCTTACCGAGATTGTTCGTCCATTTTCGCAAAACAGAAGAGTCCTGCTGAGACACTGCAGAAACAAATGCAACATTTAACCAATTATTTCCAACTCTCAAATACTCGTGCATGAATCTAATATAGTATTAAGTCAATCAACTATTATTACGTTTATCTTGTAATAATTCTTGCATAAATTTATAAAATTGTTCGCAGGCACATTTGGCAGGGTTGTAATGCAATGTAATGCAGTAAAAAACATCGAAATACTTTACGCTATATAAATATAGGGGCACCAGTCTCATTCTTTACCTTGTTCCCTAAATAATTTTTTGTCTTCACTCTTCATAACTTGTCTAAAAAGCTCTGTTTTAGCGCACTTGGTTTTGCGATCTCAGTCAGTCCTCAGGGTAGTGTAGAGTAAAGGCATAGACATCTTCACAGTTATTACTGCTTGGACATCGTAAAACAAAAGTATTCAAACCTTTTGTGTTTTTTTTTGTAAATCTGTCATCTTTAAAATGAAAGTATATTTCCTAAGGTGCACGGTGCTGAAAATAATAATAATAATAATGCCAAAGAACCCACGAAAGGACTGTATATCTAGTTAATAATAAATGGGGATTAACATAACAAAACAACGGTACACGTGAAACATGAATTTCACTGATTGTTAGTTATAAAGTTTATCTTACTGTTTAGGTGATTAGCACAATTACCATATAGCGTTATGCATTGCATTACCCTGCGTGTAATATAGAAATAAATACCTAATGATTCAAATACTCTAATTGCAGTAATGATGAGCTGTGAATGATATCACACGATAATAATAATAGTGAATATGTTGATGCCATTGGGAATGTTGAAAAAGAAATATATATTTATAAATATTATACTATTGAAGAAATCATGATTTATATTAGGTACATTTTCTACGATATTGTTCTTGTATTTTTGTATGTGTTTTTAAGCGTTTTTGTATTTTTTAACAGCGTGAATGAAGGTTTTACTGACAATTTTTCGATTTTTTTCTATCGACGGCTTAGTTAATATAATTCTGAATTCAGAGTGCCGCTACAGGGTAGTTTGGATCACATATACCATTACCTCAATGATATCTGGGGTATACAATAATTTTTGCCTGGAGTCTTGTCATCTTATTGGTCAAAGAATGCGGCTCAGTGAGTGATATTGCTTGAATTCACTTAAAAGCTGAGGAAAAAATTGATGGAACTTTAGTATTAATCGTCTTTGTACTTACGCTAATTATGTGGCGTTAAGTCTACGAATTTATTACGGTGCCTCGCTCACATTTCCAATGTTGAACACGCTGGGAAGGCTGATCTGAATTGGGGCGCTGCACACCAGGTTTCCCGGACTGAACACATCGCAGGGGAGCAGAGCAAAGCCAAAGGGTCGGCATATAAGGTTGGAAATTCCAGCGATGTCGGCGGCTGAATAAAAAGAGAGAGCAGTTACGTAAATTGATACTCTTGTAGACAATAAGAACATTCACGTATTAAAACATATTCCTTATAATTCTTGTGCTTTTGAAAACATAAAACAGCCGTGGAGACTTTTACCGGTCCACGTTTGTACAATGGAAAATAGACCACTGGCAGCTTCATTTTCTTTTTTAAAAAAGCATGTTTGAAAGAAAACAAAACACAGACAAATAAAACGGCGTGGTATCGTATGCATCATTCACAACAAATGAAAACTGAAACAAATCAACGAAGCTTTTTGTAGGGATGTGGCCTGACTTTTCGTCCAGATGTTTGTGGCAGATTTGCTTGTCATTACACTAAGAGTCTACTTAGACTATTTGCTCCCACTGGCTGTTGGTAAAAACAAGAGAACTGACGTCTGTTACTCAACGTTACGTTCCAGAATTACCGCCACTGAAGCTTTGTAATATAATATAGTCCAGAATCACTCAAAATAAAATACGTATACTTTTTACATGTTTTCTACACGGACAGACCTATAGCGAGATAAAACATCTAACAAAGATAAGTCATCGAAAGAGAGTGAGGTCATGTAATGAATTAATCGCAGAAATATTTTTACTCGGGACATGTCTATTAAACAAACAGAAAAACACTAGCGGCGTCCCGTTAACATAACAGTACAGGTGCAAGCAGAGTGATTTTTTTTTACTTTCTATTACCCTTTTTTTAAGCCAGTATAATTTACACTATTCACAATGTTACAGTGAGATGTGAGGTGCATAATATTACGTGTCATCCTTCATGACTTGAATTTTCCGAAGGCTTCAAGAATATGATCGACGTCATCATCATTGCCATCACCATAGTCGTCATCATTATGGTGAATAAGGTTTTATCCGGACTCAGAAGAATATGTGTAAAGGCAAATAGAACATGTACACCTTATAAAATAAATACCTGAAAGTAGCTAGAACGAACGTGTGCTATTGGAAAGAGCAGATTTACGTCGAGGACTATACACTTAAGTTTCATCACTGCACGTAGTGCGGAGGTGGTAACCCTACGTCAATTGACACTTCGTCGGTGCAGTGAACCAGGCTTCGTCAAGCAGGCACAGTGAATCAGCATGCCGCCTAGAACTCAGAACAATCTCCAACAAGAACCGAATGCAGACGTCTATTACCACGATGACACCTAGAAGTGATATCGTGACGTCACCTGACGTGACATTATGTAACACCTTGACGTCACATGATGTCTTCAGGGTGTCACTTGGCACTTTGGCGGCTCTATATAAATCCCCCCCCCCTGTGCCCATCTGTGACCTACTTTGCCCGCAAGAGGACCTTGAAGAGGCCAATAAATGCTATGCATTTAGAACACCTTGCAGAAGGACCAAAGAGGCAGCCAACATTCATTTAGAAGTTCATTTAAACAAGTGTCGAGTGCGCGATTTTATGCATCCATGAGATGTGTCAAGAGCGACTCATTTGAGCACAGTGAATTTGTGTGTCACGTACCAATCCCGGGCAGGTCTGTTTAGTAATAAAGGACTGGAAAAATGTTTAAAAAGATTATGGCTAGTGTGGGAACAAAACCAGTATTTTTTATAGGATCCAAAGTAGCACTGTTCTTTGAGCTAAACGTTAATGCCAGGCCAGGAATTTGTGGCCTCGAGAAGCACGAAGAAGTCAAGGCAGAGTAACACTTAAGCTTTGGCCATACTCAAGGTATCTTGCCCTTATTCGCCAAACAATTGGTCCCAATGCCAGGCTTTACTGCGCATCGTTCCGCCGCTGTCATCTGACATATGGGGGCCTTAATCAGCAAACAAGCGGTTGCGTTAGGTTTCACTTCTGGTTGTTCGGTTTTTATATAGTATGTTAGGATGGAAATTGCCCCCTCCTCCCCCCCCCGGAAAAAGCCAAACATAGGCTTCACTACAGGTAGTTTGGCCGTCATCTGGCATTTTTAGCTCTCGTCTGGAACTTTAGCGATTGCATGGCGAGCCACAGCAAAGCCCTAAAAATACAAACCAAAAGGTACTGCGCAACAAATGAAAGACCTGAAGAAAAGACCGTGTTTTCATAAGTTATGTCCCTAAGATTGCCGAGCTTGAGCCAAGTTAGGCGCCTCTCTGGCGTGCCACCTTGGATGCCACAAAACTTATTTTTGTGAAGGACAGGTAAGTGCGTGAGGCCACTCAGTCATCAGAAAGTTGAACGTTGTCATAGCTGTTTTTTTATAATGACTTAGTCGTTTGTTAGAATCGCAGCATGCTTAGAACGTTTTTTTTAACACGGTCATACACCTGCTTGTACGATTCTATTGCCAATAAGCAAGCTTTCGTCATTGACTCACAGATCCCGAGTCTTGAAAGCACAGCTTCTAGAAGGCCCACTACATTGAAGAGCACACTTGCAGGGTTGGCGACCTCAGGCAGGATTCCGATCACGCACTGCGTTGTAGAGAAACATATAGTCGTAATTAAGTCAATTTGAACTCTCATCAGAATGAGATTGAGCTGAACGAGTTAATACAACGCTTGCCGACTTATGTGTATTGGTAGAACTATATGCTTTATGTTTATGTCGTAAAGTATCTAAAGCATTATTTGATGAGCTTCACTATATTTGCATGTCAGATATTTGTTTTACCGATCACCATTCTGTTACAAGATGTGCATTTATGCACAACAGACATACTTGGTAAACAATGCAGCATAAGGTATCCTATATTATCTGCGTATGCTATTGACCTCCATCTAAAAAACCTTCCTTCATTACCAGCCTTCATGATAGAATAAACCCTATTATTAATACGTTTTCCTTCTGTTCCTATAATTATTTTGCGGAAATTATCTTATAATCTGGACCGACTTGAATTCCTATAGGCACCCGTTTTCATGAGACGGAACTTACTTTATAAACTTATGTAATGATTTTAGCCTGAGTCAATTTGTTACTCTTCAAACTAGAATCACCTCTACAACAGCCAACAGATTAGATACAAATTTAACAACATCATCTTCTTTAAGATCGTCCATTGGCAACAAGCAGGGCTTACGTGATCATTCCTTAATACATTTTGCTATCAATGTTCGAATAAAAATTTTTTTCGAAGAACCTGAAAAAGGTACACCACTATGCTAAAGGTAACTTCAAGGCTATAAACAGTGAACTTTCTTTTTCATCATTTGTTGCCGCTCTTTTAGGAACGTTCGATTCATACATATTGGGAATCATTTAAAATGCAGGTTGTGCATGTAGCTAACACGTATATACCATTTTGAATTATTGACGTTTTCCCGCAATCACCATGGTGTAACACATCATTAAAAATGCTTTCTAAAAAAAAAACAATTTCGAGCGGCTAAATTTTTAAATGTTGACTCTAAATGTTCGGCATACCATATCGCTGCCAATAATTAGAAATGTGCAACTGAGAATGCCAAGGCTGCTTATTTTAGTGTAAATTTACCATAATTTCTGGCAAGCAACGCAAAGCAGTTTTAAAGCGTAATTCTGGATCTTCTTATAAATATTTAGGAGTGTATATAACCTCAGATATTTCCTGGCAAATTCATGTTGCGTATGTTATTAATAACGCTAATCGAATGCTGGGTTATCTAAAACGACATTTTTCACTTGCCCCTTCATCTCTGAAAGTAACCCTGTACAAAACGCTTGTACGCTCTAAATTACAATATGCTTCTTCTATCTGGGACCCCTTAATAACTTTCAACGCACCGAAAGCGTGACCTCAATGAAAACTAGCCTATCGTTGCCTAACCTCACTTTACGTCGCAAAATAGCTCGCTTATGTCTCTTTCATAAGATATACCATACTAATTCACTACTTCACAACCGACTGCTGAATCATCTGTCTTACATTTCGTCATGCATTGATCATATGTATAAAGTAGACATTCTAAAATGTAACACTAATGCACTTCGAGAGTCATTCATTGCGAAAACTTCAGTGGATTGGAACCACCTCCCCACATCTATCGCAAAAATTGTTCCTGACCACTTATTTAAAACTGCCCTAAATAATTTATATTGCTCAGATTGAGCTGCAAAGTGTGCAACTGCCACTAACCCCCACTCCCCTCTGTAACGCCGATGGCCTTGAGCGTATTTTCAATAAATAAATAAATAAACAGTGGAAACGAAAAACCGTCAATATCATCGTTTAGATCTTCCGGAAATGTTGTGCATTTTAGTGAGTGTGCCCTCGTTTTGAACTCCGCTTTTTTTCGCTTCATTTTCAGCGGTTACTTTTTCCTATAGCTCAATATCAACATAGTGAATTTGTACCTATGTATCCGGTTGCCAATGATGCTTGTGGAATTGTTAATGTGATCGAAAATTTAAAAAAAAAAGAATCTTGTTCTGCGGGAGTCAATTCAAAATGTTTAAAAATTACCAAAGAAATTTTTTTTTATATTTTGTTTAGACAATTTAGTCAGAATCTAGATTGAGGTTGCTTACATGACGACTGGAAGGTGGGAAAGGTGCTGCCGATTCACAAAACGAGTTAACAACATTCTCCTTTCAATTATCATCCCATATCCCTAACAAGCCTTCCTTACAAAATTCTTGACCACGTCATTTTTTTTTTACATTTAGAAAACTTCTTGGAGTCTAGAAACTTCTTTAATTCCGCCCAACACGGTTGTAAGTCATTTTCGTGTGAAACACAGCTCTTAACTTTCAGTATGGACCTTCAACTTGTTCTTGATCAAAGTTGCCAATCTGACTGCATATTCCTTGATGTCGTTAAACCATTCGATGAGATAGTATATAGAGTACTACTTCATAAATTAAGCAAACTTAATATTGATTCTCGCACACTATCTTGGATTCACGCCTTCGTAACTAACCGGTAGCAGTGTCTATTTGCGAATGACACGAACTCTTTTTCAGCTTCTGTGACGTCCGGGGTCTCGCAGGGTTTAGTAGTGGGACTTCTTCTTTTCCAAAGGCCGAAACGTCGAAGAATAAATCGTCCGCTGTTGCTGTTTTCACCAAGGGTTTTTTCTTCCGGAGTTATATACCCACGCCTTCGGCCTCCTGCCACCATATCCGTTATATATATATATATATATATATATATATATATATATATATATATATATATATATATATATATATATGTATATATATATATATATATAATAAGTCAGAGATCCGTACTTGCGGAGTTGCTATGCTAAGAGTTTATTGTATGTATTACGACAGTTTCGCCGAGAGGCTCGGCTTCGTCAGGAGATCATACATGTGAGGGCATCAGACTGCGCCGAGCAGTAGGCGGCCATTGGGGCGAGAAGGACGTGACGTCAGGAAAAATAAAAGTAAAAAGACATATGAGAAAAGCAAACATGTTAAAACAAAATCAAACGAAAAAAAAAAAAGTTTGGTTTGAGCGCGCTTTCACGGTAGGGCGGCGGGTTTCAAAGCTAAAGAGGCATATATGAGACTTCCGACACTGCGGTGGGTACAATAGGTCATAAACGGACGGCACAGGCTCTGGAACGACATCTTCGGTACTAATTGCCTGTAAGGCTAACCCGATGTGTTCGTCCGCTCTCCGCGACGGTCACCCCGCCTCCCCTCGGGCGCCGCACGTCGCGGAAGACAGGGGAGAGGGGAGCAAGGAGCAGATCGCGGGGCAGGGGGCGCGGGGGGAGGAAATTGCCACCGGATAGTTGCAAAGACGTCGTCGTACCGGACAGTGAATTAAAATATAAATTGCAAAGATAAAACATTAAAATAAAAATTAAAATAAAATAAATACACATGCCTAGGGTCAAGACCGAGTAACGTTGTGTGCAGCAGGACAGCATTGCGCGGAAAACACAAATTTGCTTCGCCTTCCAATATATATATATATATATATATATATATATATATATATATATATATATATATATATAATATATATATATATATATATATATATATATATAATATTAACGGATCTCGCATATGAGTGGGTAAAATGAGGAAAAAGGACGCAGCGTGTACAGAGGCGCGTGTGGAAGGCTCACTGTTTCGTCACACCACACACCACACACACACACACACCAACAACAGATAATGGTCCAATTCCAACTTCAAATACAGTGCCACTCGGTTAGGGGGAGCATTGGTGTTCCTAGTTAATTCTTAGACAACGTTTTGATCGCTGCAAGTGTACCTGGATTTTCATTTATTCCTTTATCGATCGTGTTGAATCGGTATAGAGATACGATTCGCGCAGCTCCCGTTCGCGGTCTGACTTAAATCCGGTTTCAAGGATCGTTACCGAAAGTTTCTCGAACGAATGATGTGGAAGGCATGTTTGGAAAGAGGCTCGGCTATGGAAACGTTCTGAATGCGACTTGTGCCTACTCAAGTGCTTCCTGAAACAGACCACATTTGCGCCGTATTCGCATCGTTGCAGAACTGCACTCAAGCAGATAGGCCGCAGAGCGTCACACGCCGGCCAACGATCACGGTGCATGCACGGCACCGCAGCGCTGCTGGCACATTTAGCAGACCAGAGTCCCTGGTTCGACGTCAGACAGCGGCGCGGTAACGCCAAACTTTCGACAATGCAGAAATTCAGTGCGCGAGTATACAGCAAGGAACGTGCAGTTCCTTGTCTGCTAGACACACGATGGCTCGCGGCGTCGTCTAGCGTCGTTCGTTTGGGGTAGTGTGGGCGTCGCGATTCCGCTTACGTCATCGGGTCAATTGTCTCCCGTGTTGAAATTCGGCGTCGTGTCGGTTTGCGGTAACCGGTGGCGTCATTGTTTAGTTTTCCGTCAGGACGCTAAGGTCTTTTTGCTTTCTGCTGGCTTTTTCTCGCATCAAGATCTTCCTCTTTCGTGCAAATTCGTTTGAAACGGTGGGCTTGGCTGTAGGAGACGCTGTTTTACAATGGCGAGGGTGGTCGCTCTGGTAATACAGATAATTTTGTCGATCTGTCGATTTACGGTATAGATTAGTGGAGAGTTTACCATTTTCAATTTTAACAGTTACATCTGAGAAGTATATATATATATATATATATATATATATATATATATATATATATATATATATAGTTGCGTACTCTCGGATTTACTAATACGAGGTTTATTGCGACGTTTCGAGCGGGGACCGCTTTTCGCGAAGAGCGGTCCCCGCTCGAAACGTCGTAATAAACTTCGTATTAGTAACTCCAGCTGTACGCCGCTTTGCTGATAACTTTTCCCTGTCCATGGTTTTTATATTTACCTTACTCACCTATATATATATATACATATATATATATATATATATATATATATATATATATATATATATACTATATATCATCATATACTATCACCTATATAAGGCCGGACTCCGGCCGAAACGTCAGAAGAATATACCGTCAGCTGTTGCTGTTTTCCCCGAGGGTTTTCATTTCTTCTCAGTTATAAATATACTTATAGAGTTTTGTTTTAACCTAACAGATGTGTTTCAAAGAGCCGTGAAAGTTACATCAATGCGGTTTGTGCAGGTGAGTTATATATCCAGGGGGACAGAGTATCGTTAGCTAACAGTAACGATCAGTCGGATGCATAAGTAAAATTCTTTAATTAATTTTTAATTAGTGAAAACAGACATATTGTACGAATTAGAAACTTGCACAGCGTCATCGAAAACCACTAAATCAATGCTTTTTAAAAGGATATAACGCAGGTGCAGTATATTATGGCGTTCCGTAAAAATGCTCAATTTGGACCGTTTCGAGGTTTCGCTTCCTTATCGGAGCGCATCTTTGCGCCCGCTGTCCTGCTCCCCGGTGGTCGCGGCGCGAAGCCATTCCCTCGCCTCCCTCATAGAATGGAGGCAAGTTCGGCGCACCTGTGTTGCGCGTCTCAGCCACTGGGGACCAGGACCGCGGGCGCTGAGATACGCTCCGTTAAGAAATCGAATGACCTAGAAACGCGTCCAAATTGAGCGTTTTTAAGGAACGCCGTAATATACTGCCCCTGCGTTATATCCTTCTAAAAAGAGTTGATTTAGTGGATTTCGACGGCAGTGAACATGTTTCTAATTGGAACCATATGTCAATTTTCATTATTTACAAAAATTATTTAATACATTTTAATTATTTAGCCGACTGATCGTTACAATTAGCCCCCTATGCTATGTCCGCCTAGCCGTATAACTCACCTGCCCAAGCCACATTAATGTAACTTCCACGGCGTTTTTAAACACATGTGTTGAAGTTCAAGCCTACCATATATAATGGGTGGTTTCATCTCAAATCGTGCAGGCAAAAAAGGGTCGAATTTTTAATTTCGCTGAAAAAAATATATGTTATGGCGTCGAAATCTCTAAAAACGCAGTAGCCACAAACGGCAAGTCCGTCGGATTTTGTTCTCGACTTACAAATTTTAA
>JAZHYW010010838.1:0-78639 GCA_037355805.1 Ixodes ricinus | reverse complement strand
TAATGTTTATATGAATTTTCGCAATATAATGAGAAACAGCGCAAAGGGACAGGACACAAAGTAGAGAGCGGACACAGTACATACGCTGACTAACAACCACTGTGCGCGCGTGGATGTTTTAGTAAACCTTGGTTGTTAGTCAGCGTATGTCCTGTGTGCTTCTCCTACTTTGTGTCCTGTCCCTTTTGCGCTGTTTCTCATTATGTCGTTCCAACCAACCAGCCAGCAAGGTATCCTTTACAGTAATTTTCAAATTCTGATATAATTTACACCGTAAGGCATTTCATTTGTACCCGAATTTGCAGGATTTACGATGTATGTTTGAATAGGCAATGAGTGTCTCAGTCTCAAACCTTGCCATCATTTCAATGACCACGTTAAATTAGTGAAAGTTAGGGTCGAAAAGCTTTTCAGAAAGAGCTGAATGTTTCATGTCTCGCACGTCCAAACGCCATTGTTAAGGTGCATGAACCCTATCGTCTCATGCCTTGCGCCAAGAGCCCGCCGTTCTCCTCTAGAGGTATCTCGCATTTATGTTTTTACGGAAAGGGTCATCCGGTTTCTTCAGCTTCAGTTGCATTACTCTTCAAATCAGAACGTCGAATATAAACCAATGAGAGGAGCACTCCACGGAAGAAGAGCATCGTTCCGCTCGTTTCTTGTAACCATTTCCATTACATTCATTACATCGAACTCCACTTTGTTTAAAGTAGAAAATTATTTCGATGGTTATTAGATACGCCAAAGCTGACTATGTAACTGTTTTGAATTTATACTCTACAGGCGGGCCTTTATTCCGGACCGAATTGTCGTTCTGCGTGGTGAGTAGAAAACATGCAGTCCTGCGATTCTTATATGGCATTCGCTTAGGTGAATTTTGAGCGATCCAAAAGCGATTAATGCTTGCGCCTTTAGGGCTGATTGCGCGGAGCAGGCGCGCTTGCACGCCCTAGGATGATATCAACAAAAAAGCGCTCGAAAAGCTCGACCAAGAAAATTTACTATTACAGGCAATATTGTACCGAGAAGAATCTGGCAATTAATGTTTGCGCATAAATAGCCGTATATAGAAAGTCAAGTGCACTGAATCAAAATGAGGAGGTAAAAATTGTAATCCAGGCGCAAACTGCGTGCAACTCAATTCCCTAACCCAAGACATCTAATGAATTTATCCATTTTTTTATTTAAAAGTTCCTCAAGTACCGAGGCATTACAAAGGGAGCAAGTTACATCACTCGAATTCTACAACGCTCAACAAATACCAAGCTATGAACGCAATACGTTATGTACACTAATGAGTGAAATGCGTTGAGTGTAGACATCGTTAGCAGGCAATTTTTAAAAGCGGCGCAACATACTTTTAAGTAAGACGCTGGAGAGTGGTTCTATAACACTGTAGTTTGGGGTATGATTGAGATTGTGAAAAGTATTGGTCTTAAAACAAAGGTACGCCCATCTTGAAGTTTGGTGATCGAGACGTGGTGATGATGTAAGGAGGAGATATTAATAGCAATTGCTATGCAAAAATATGGTCATGGTAGTACATCTTGTGAAACAGGCACATACGGAAAATTGTTCACGCTGCAGTGCATTGTTAGGGGCAGGTTAAAATTTGATCTCATGGATGTTACGCTGGCAGTGCGGTGATAGCTACGTATAGCCTCGGTGCACGAATCGATTTGAATTCCGTCAACTGTAGTTGTTCGAGAATCCCTTAAGTTACCGGTCCTGAAATTGAAGAGGCATAATTCAAGTTTCGTGCAAAAAGGAACAAGTAAGTTTTTGTAAAAAAAAGTGGTTTAAGCGTTAAGGGGATACCGAAAATATTTTCGTTTTAGAGAAACCCAGCCTGCAATTGGCGTTACTTGTTACGTATTGAATATGAGTTTCCCTGTGAGAAGATTAGGATGGTACTCTCGAACCCCCAAATATTTGTAAGGTGTTATTTTTTGCAAAGGAGGTATAGTTCAGGAAATAGCAAGAAGCACAACTGTGAAGCCCGAAACCTTCATTCACGCTTCCCATTTGTTAGTGTTAAGCTGCATTCGCCATAAGTAACACCATTCAGATTCACGGTCAAGGTGACATTAAAGAGAAGGAACATCGGCATGGTAAATCACTTCACGATATATGCAACACAGTCGTCAGAAAACAAACTTACTGAAGATGAGACACAGGCTGGCAAGTGTCGTTTATACGGCCCCCTGGCCGTGTATAGCTCATCTGCATAAACCAAGCATAAGTGTAACTTTCACGGCTTTTTAAACAAATTTGTTAAGTTTGAAACGAGAAACACCTCTATATATAGGAGCAGGTATACATTCGTATATGTAAGGAGAAGAGGTCACCAATACTGGGCCCTGCTGGACCCCGGACGTTGCAGAGCAGAAGGCCAGTTCGTGTCATTTCGCGAATACAAACTGATACCGGTTGGATTAGGAAGGCATGAAGTCCAGGATAGTGAGCGAGAAATCACGCACTAAGTTTGCTTAGTTTATGAAGAAGTAGTCTTTATGGATAATCTCACTCGAATGCTTTAACGAAATCAAGAAGATATGCAGGCATGCTTGGGAACTTTGATGAAAAATAAGGTGATTGTCGGTAGTGAAAGTTAGCAGCTGTGTTTCACACGAAAATTACTTAGCAAAAATTGCGTTGGGCAGAATTCAAAGAAGTTATTAGACTCCAAGAAGTTTGCTAAAATGCATGAGAAAAATGATGCGAACAAGAATTTTGCGGAAGGCTTGTGCTTCTGCCGGACAAATAATTGTGAAAGGAGAAGAGAATGTTCAATGCGCCCGTTTTCAAGTAGGGACCCAGCGACTTTTGCCTACACCATCCAGGCGTCATGTAAGCAACCACAATCTATATACTGATGAAATAGAATAAAACATATAATAAAAAGATTACTCTTTGGCATTTCTTAAACATTTGGAATTGATCGAACCGACTCCACCAGAACTGACATTTTTAAATTATCGATCACGTTTAACAAATTGTACAAACTTCAACGGCAACATGGACAAATTCACTATATGTTGAAATATGAATGTACTACAGGAGAAATTAACGTCTAAAAATGAGCGACAAAAAAACGGAGTTCACAACGAGGGCACGCTCACTTAAAGGTACAACATTTCCGGAAGATATAAAACGATGATATTGTAGACGGTTTTTTTCGTTTCTCACTCAATTATATTTTAAAATTGCTTTGGGTTGCTTGCTAGAAATGATCGTAGGTTTTACAGTAAAAAAGTAGCCATGGCATGCTCGGAAACTTTTCTAGTTATTGGCAGAAATGTGGTGTCACGCCGGGCCATATTAGAGTCAACAAATAAAACTTTATCCGCCTCGAAATTTTTCGTTTCTTTTGTTAGAAAGCTTTTTAATGAGGTGTTAAACCATGGTGATCGCGGGAAAACGTCAATATTTCGTAAGGGTATATATGTGTTGGTAACATGCCCAACCTGCGAAGTATTAAATGATTCCTAATGTGTATAAATTCAACGTTCCGAAAAGAGCGGCAACCAATCACCAAGATAAAAAGAAAGTTTACTGTTGACAGGCTCGAAGTTTGCCTTTAGCAGAGTGGCGTACCTTTCTAAGGTTCTTGTGGAAGTCATTTATAATTCGAGTATTGATAGCAAAATGTATTAAGGAATAATCGCGCATAGGCCCTCCTTGTTCTAATTGAAGACATTAAATGTGCCATGATATGTCACGGCCAAAAAACTTGTGTCACGAGAAACTGGGTGACTATAGGAATTCAAGTCAGTCCAGTGACCATGTTGAAATATATAAAATTCCTCAAAAGAATGAAAGTGAACAGAAGGAAAACGTATTAATAATATGTTTATTGCATCATGAAGGTGATGGTAAGGAAGGAAGGATTATAAGATGGAGGACACAGTAGCATACGCTAGATGTACAAGGGTACCTTCTGTTGCATTGTGCTACCAAGTTAGTCTATTCTGTTCATTGAATGAACAACTTGCCGCCGAGAACAGTGATCGGTAAAACAAATATCTAACTTACACATATACCCAGCAGCACAGACGTTGAAAGACGTGAAAGTTGGTAGACGTCAGTAACCACATAGTCAAAAGAACGTCACAAAGTCTCAACTTGTCAGGTTCCCTTCGACGTATATGGAAAGGCTTTAATGTCCGGAAAAATAGGTGGATTTTACGTCGACATAACGTCCTACTTAACGCCCTTAGAGAACGTTGAGTGCATGTCTGAATTGGACGGGAAGTCAAGTGATAACAGTTATATCAACGTTGACGAAATGTCCCATTTAACGACCACAAAACTTGAGCATACGTCTAAACTAGAGCGGGATGTCAATTGAAAACGTAATTAACTATAAAATAACGTCCCTTTAACGACATGACAAATGTCGAAGTGCATGTCTGGTGATAACGTCAGTGTCAACATTCAAATAACGTCCCATTTAACGACCAAAAACGTCGAGACAGACGGTCTGGACTGAACGGGAGGTCGGTTGACACCGGTCTGGACATGGGTCACCAGTGGAACGATGCTTGAGTCAACCGAATCTGGTGGCTTCGTTGCTCGAAGGTATGTTCACCGGTGAAAGCCTGTATCTTCGGACGGAATACCCATTCACTAAATCCCCCAAGCGCCCCGGCCTTTCGCTGTCCAGAGGATCATGGGAACGGTGTCCCGCTTAGTGATCGGTAATTTCGGCCATCCCATCGGTTTTGACAATTACTTTCTTGGGTGTAATTCAGAGTCACCCTAAACAAGCGTCCAATGGTGCCCCAGGATCATCCTGGTTTGCACTTACTTTAAGATTTCTCGTCAATGGCAATGTTTCATCGATGCCAGTACATGCTGTCCAACCTTCAACCTGAAGCTTAGCTGCAGAAATCTCTACAGTATTGTCATTCTCGTACAGCTTCAAAGACACCGATATTAAGTTGTGGAAACGCTAGAAATGCTGTAAACAGCCCCGCTGACGCCGAGCTGAAATGCCAGCTTGTGTTGATGCGAATTCTCGGCGCTTTGAGCAATTCCTGGTAAAACAGACGACTCACGAGAATGATAATATTCTAAGAGATTTCAGCAGCTCAGCCAGGTTGAAATGTGGATTGCATGCACAGTTATAAAAAATGCTGCCATTAAGCGAGAAATTTTAGAAGCTGCCTTGGGCTCTATAAGGCGCTTATTGAGGAGTGGATTTCAGAGTGCTTCGCTCAGTCACTGTTAGGACGTCTCCGCGCTGAACGTGTTCGAAGAACCTCCGAAAAAAAAAGTAGGACTGACGTCGAATAGTGTCCAGTAGACGTCAGGTGTTGCTCAGGACACTGTTCGTAAGTCTCGTCCTCCTCGTCTCGGCCAACTTCCTGAAGAAAATCGTAGAACTGACGTCTGTCGCCCTGCCAATGACGTCAAAAGGTGTTTCAGCTCAGACATTGTTGGGACGTCTCGCGCTCAGCGTTGCAACAACCTCACCAGAAAACGCAAATATGACGTCGAAGTCATTGTGGACGACGTCAAGGTGTTGCACGGTTGTACATCATTGCGTTGACGTCTTCGTAGCTCCACGTTCAAAGAACTTCCCGAGAAAACGTAGACCTGACGACCAATACTTTCAATGACGTCAAAGAGTGTCACTAAGAACAATGTTGGGACGTCTCAAGCGCCTCGACGTCCGAAGAACCTCCCAGAGCACGTAGAACTGATGTCGAATTACTGTCGATGACATCAAGGTTTTGCCCAGAAACATTGTTGGGATGTCTCGTGCTCGACGTTCAGAAGAACTTCCCGGAGAAAATGCAGAAACCGACGTCGATTAATGTCGAAGACGTCAAGGTGTAGCTCAGGACATTTTTATGACTTCTGAGTTCTCGACTGTCCAAAGAACTTCTCATAAAAGACGTCGAACAGACGTCGATTACTGTTGAAGACGTCGAGGTGAAGCTTATGACGTTGTCACTATGTCGCGTGTATGACGTTGTCGGAACCTCTCATGTGGAAGTACCAATGCCGTCGATAAAGAGCTTGTTAGGACTACGACGTCGCCCAACGTCGGCCCTTATTCGACGTCATATCGACGTCTTGTGCTGTCTGGGTAGTGAAGCCTCGTCAAATAATGCTAGTAGATACTTACCACATAAATATAAAGTATATAGTTCTATCAATACACATAAGTCAACAAGCATTGTATTAACTCGTTCAGCTCAATCGCATTCTGATGAGAGTTCGAATTGACTTAATTACCACTATTTGTTTCTCTACAACGCAGTGCGTGGTCAGAATCCTGCCTGAGGTCGCCAACCCTGCAAGTGTGCTCTTCAACGTAGTGGGCCTTTTAGAAGCTGTCTTTCAAGACTCGGGACTGTGAGTCTATGACGTGCTTGCTTATTGGCAATAGCATCATACAAGCAGGTGTATGACCGTGTTAAAAGAATAGTTGTAAGCACGCTTACGATTCGGACAAACGACTAAGTCATCATCGAAGACGTCCATAACAACACTCAACGGCCTGATGACTGAGTGGCCTCACGCACTTACCTGTCCTTCACACAAGGAAGTTTTGTGGCATCCAAGTAGCACTGCCACAGAGGCGCCGAACTTAGGCTCAAGCTTGGCAACTAGGGACGTAACTTTGGCCAATACTGGTCTTTTCTCCAGGGCTTTAGTCTCTACTGGAGTACTTTTTGGTTTGCATTTTTGGCTTTGCTCTTTCTCGCCACACAATATCCAGCGCCAGACGTTAGCTAAAGATGCCAGACGAAGGCGAAACTACCTGTAGTGAAGCCTATATTTGGCTTTTGCGGAAAGAGGAGGGGGGCGGGCAATTTGGACCCAAACGTACTTTATAAAACCGAACTTGCTGACGCGAAAACCTAACGCAAACGCTTGTTTGGTGATTAAGGCGCCCAAGATAGCAGTTGACAGCCAAACGATCCGCAGTAAGGCTGACTTTGGCACTTGTTTGGCGTATTATGGTAAGATACCTTGATTATGGCAAGAAGCTCATGTGTTAATCTGCCGCGACTTCATGTTTCTCGAGGTCCCAAATTCCTGACTGACATTAAATTTTGGCTCAAAGGACAGCGCTACATACGGTCCTATAAAAAAAAAGCTGGTTTTGTTCCCACTTTAGCGTTAATTTCTGTAAACATTTTTCGATGATTTGATTACTAAAGAGACTGCCAGGGATCGGTACATGACACACAAATTCACGGTGCTCAAATGAGTTCCTCTTGACACGTCTCATGGATGCATAAAATCACGTACTGAACATTTGTTGAAATTGACTTCTAAATGTAAGTTGGTCGTCTCTTTGGCCCTTTCGCTAAGTGTGCTAAATGCATAGCATTTACAGGCCTCTTCAAGTTCCTATTGCGGGACAAATTAGGTCACTGAAAAGCACATTGGGAGGGGGAGGTTGTGAATATTTGTATAAAGCTGTAAAGTGTCAAATGACACCCTGAAGTCACGTGATGTCACGTGACGTCAAGGTATTACATAATCGTCACATCCCGTGACGTCACGATATCACTTCTAGGTGTCATGCTGCTAATAGAGGTCTGCATGCGGTTCTTGTTGGGGATTGTCCTGAGTTCTAGGAAGCATGCAGATTCACTTTGCCTGCTTCGCAATACCTGGTTCACCGCACCGGCAAAGTGTCAATTGACGTAGGGTTACCCCCTTCGCACAATTTGCAGTGATGAAGCTTAAGTGTATAATCCTCGACGTCAATCTGCACTTTCCGAAAGCCAACGTTTCTTCTAGCTACTTTTAAGCATTTATGTTATAAGACATGCTATATTCGCCTTTACATATATTCGTTTGAGTCCGGATAAAACCTTATTCATCATAATGACGACGACAATGGTGATGACAATGACGATGACGTCGATCATATTCTTGAAGTCTTCGGAAAATTCAATTCATGATGGAATGACACTTAATACCATGCACCTCACATCTCACTGTAACATTTAGAATAGTGTAAATTATTGTATCCTTAAAAAGAAATAACGAAAAGTAAAAAAAATTACTCACTCTGCTAGCATTTGTACTGTTATGTTAACGGGACGCCACTGGTATTTTTCTGTTTGTCTAATAGACAATGTCCCGAATAAGGGTATTTTTGCGATTATTTCATTGCATGACTCACCCTTTTGATGAGCTATGTTTGTTAGATGTTTTAAATCGCAATAGGTCTGTCCGTGTAGAAAATATGCTAAAATATATGTCTAATATCTTGAGTGATTTTGTAGCATATGATATTATAAAGCTTCAGTGGAGGTAATTCTGGAACGTAATGTTGAGTAAAACACGTCACTGCTCTTGTTTCTACCAACAGTCAGTAGGAAGAAATAGCCTACGTAACCTCTTAGTCGTAATGACAAACAAATATGCCACAAACATCAGGACAAAATGTCAGGCCCTGTCCCTGCAAAAAGCTTCGTTCATTCGTTTCAGTTTTTATTTCTGTAAATGATGCATACGATACCGAGTCGGTTTATTTGTCTGTGTTTTGTTTTCTTTAAAATGTGTTTTTTAAAGGAAGCTGCCAGTGGTCTATTTCCTATTCGCATAATTGTAAACAGCTAAAAGCCTCTGCGGTTTATTTTTTTTTTTTTTAAAGCAACAAGAAGTATGAGCAATATGTTTTAATACGTGAGATGTTCTTATTGTCTACAAGAGTATCAATTTACGGCACTGCTCTCTCTCTCTCTTTTTCTTCAGCCGCCGACATCGCTGGAATTTCGAGCCTTATATGCCGACCCTTTGGCTTTGCTCTGCTCCCCTGCAATCGATTCACTCCGGGAAACCTGGTGTGCAGCGCCCCGATTCAGATCAGCCTTCCCAGCGTGTTCAACATTGGAAATGTGAGCGAGGCAACCGTAATAACAACTCGTACACTTAACCCCCACATGATTACCGTAACAACAAAGACGAGCAATACTAAAGCTGCATCAATTTTGTAGCGTGAGCAACACTGGCCGAGGTTCAGCAGAGCCTTGCGTGGCAATCCTGCAGAGCCGTGCTGCGCATGCGCGAGGCGCAGTGACGTCACACGGCGCACAGCTGGCGCGCCTCGCCGGTCCGCGCATTCCAGAGGGGTGACGTCATAGCCGCGGCAGACGCACTGGCGCAGCCCGCTTGCCCAGCTATCCGCCTCGGTTGCGCAGTAGCCAGGTCTGACGCTGCACCGGAGCCGCTTGATATCGCCTCTCATTTTGTGCGCATGCGCAGAGGTATCAGTGGGTGTATACATATTGCGGGGCGTTTACCAGTGGTATAGCCATGGAGAAGGAGAGCGAAATTGCAGCTCAGTGGCGCAGAAGAGCGGAGAAGCTTAACTCATCGGATCCCGAAGCAGTTGCCTAGCAATTAGCGGTTGAGCGTAGGAAGAACGAACAGAACAAGGCTAAACGTGCTGCGGAGACACCGGAGCAAATGGAAACGTCTATAGCGAAAGTTGACGTCACCAGGAGGCTGAGCGATATGCCCGACCGCTTGCTGCTACATGCATATCCTGGCATAGCCGAGCTAAGCCACTGCAATGTTTTCTCAGTTTTTAAGTGAGTTCAAGCAGTATCAATCACTGAGCAGCCTTCTCCGACCAATTGAGGTGACAATTTGAGGCTCCAGGAAAAGTTCTTGTATACGCTAGATATCACCAAGTTAATGGATATAATGTGATTGATACTACCCTGTAGCTGCATTCTGAATTCAAAATTATGTTAACTAAGCCCCTGATAGAAAGATATCCAATAATAGACCATTTGCTATATTACCCAAGCATCAAGAAGATACGCAGGGATTGGTGTTCCACGCGCCACACGCGCGTGTACTTCCCGTCATAAAGATTCGAAATAAATAACTAAAATACAGCGTTGAGGAACAGCGTGCAAGATACCATTTGTTTTAGGTATTTGCTTTAGAAAGGTTACCACTGCTGAGGGCAGCACGTACGGCGCGTGGAACACCAATCCCTGCATTCTCCTTTGATGCTTGGGTAATATATATCAATAGTATATTGCCAATAAAACTTCCTTTATGCGGTTCAAAAATACAGAAACGCTTTAAAGCACGTATAAAAATGCAAGAACAAAATCGTAGAAAATAAACTAAAATAAATAATATTTTATTTTTTCGCGAAATATTTATAAATATATTTGTTCTTCAACATTCCTAATACCTTCAACATATTCACTATTATTATTATCGTGTAATATCATTCACAGCTCGTCATTACTGCATTTAGAGTTTTTGAATCACTAGGAATTAATTTCTATATAACACGCAGGAGTGAGTCAACGTTATAACGGTATATGGTCATTGTGCGAATGAACTAAACAGCAAAGACAAACTTTATATTAAACTATCAGTAAAAATTATGCATTATGTCACCGTTGTTTTGTTATGTTGTTCAGCCATTCATGATTAACTAGATATTCATATGATCACGCAGGAGTAAGTCAAACATAACGATATATGGTCATTGCGCGAATGCCTAAACAGCAAGACAAACTTTATAATAAACAATCAGTAAAAATTTCGTATTAAATGTAACGTTGTTTTGATATGTTGATCCCCATTTATCGTTAACTAGGTATTCAGTCCTTTCGTGGACTCTTTGGCATTATTATTATTATTTTCAGCACCACCTTAGAAAATGTACATTCATTTTAATGATGAGAGATTTACATTTAAAATAAAAATGGCTTGAACACTTTGATTTTGCGAAGTACAAGCAGTAAGAACTGCGTTACATCTTCATGCTTTTACTATACACTATCCTCAGGACTGACTGAGGTTACAAAACGATTCGCGCTAAAACAGAGATTGTTAGAAGAGTTATGGAAATTGAATAAAACATATTTAGGGAAGAAGGTAAGGAATAACACTGGTACCTCTATATTTATATAGCGTAAAATATTTCAATGTTTGTTACTTCAAGAAAGTTTATAATAAAAACAGAGTTCACTCTTGAAATTGTACATTTCATTAGAATCCTTCCAAATGTGCCTGCGAACGATAATATAGAGTTATGTAAAAATTATTGCACGATAAACACAATAATAATTCATTGACTTGATACAATAAGAGATTCATGGACGAGTATTTGAGAGTTGGAAATATTTTTTTTAAATGTTGCATTTGTTTCTGCAGTGTCTCAACCGGACTCTTCTGTTTTGCGAAAATCAACAAACAATCTCGGTAAGACTACTGTTCAACTAGGGTGTACCTCGAAACGTCCTATTCGCATTTCGCTCTTCCTCATTTTACCCAGACTCATTTGAACCTTCTCAGTTTTAACCTTCTCGTGACATCGAACCTGGGCTTTACGCACTCTGGCATATTCGCCTTTACTCCCGTTGGGACTTTTGTGCCCATTCGCACTACGACCGAATTTACGTGGCTCTCCGCCCTACATTTGCTTCTACGAATCCTAGTGCGTCCGCAGTCTGCTTTAAAAAAAAAAATTGTAGTTTGAAATGGAGGCCACATTACTAGAATTCTCTTATATGACAGGTCAGTTTACTCTATAAAATAAATAGGGGAAATTGAACATTCCACGAACCAGAAAATATCGCTCCGCGTTCCAAGCGGCGGCCCTGTGCCTCTGGAACTGCTTTCACTGGATACATTCTGTTTTGGTGCATTCATTGGACTGATAAAAAGCGTCGAAAAATAAGGCTAAGCAGACCTCACGGGTTATGGAAAGAGTCGGAGTTTGAATCCCGGCTCTGCCAAATATTGGTTTTGCGGTAATTGTCTAGTTAATTTCCAAATTCATCGGAGCTGTTTATTCGTCTGCATATCTGGAGTATACATTTTAGACGTGCTTCTTTACTTTAAGCTCTAACTAAGTAATGGCGTTTCAACGTTTTTACAAACGCATGAACTATATTTGTTTTAATTTTGAGGAGAGTAAGAAGAAAGTCTATATTTCTGTTTCTGTGAAATGTCTACAACACAAAACCTGTCTTTATTTTGAAGATTTGCGTGCTGCCGTGTACAATTTAGTAAGTGGTGGTTTCAAAACGCCTCATCTGAAGTCAGGAGCCTTTATTTTCTTCTCAATTTATAATCTAAGGCATTATGGCAAATACCAACTATTTGACCAAATAACCAGAAAACATAACTTGAACAAAAAAATAACGCATACATGTTTGCATCAGCAGTAACGCTATATCTTACTGTTCGTCCGCTTTTTAGAGCGAGCTTTTAGGCACCCGTTTTCTGGTTTTGCGGTGTCGGTGTCGCGCGTCAACGTAACCATGCTAAATTGAGCGGGAAAATTGAAATCACTTAACCTCAACACTAATCCAATTCCTTGCCAAATTTAGCGGGAAATTCGAGTTTCTCCGTTAGATTTAGCGGAAGATTCAGTTTCTTCGCTAGATTTAGCGGGAAAATGGACGTCACGTGACCTCAACACCACTACGATTCCCTTATTCCACGCTAAATTTAGCGGGGAATGGAATATGGTGTTGAGCTTAGTGACACCAATTTTCCAGCAATCTAGCGGGAGAAACAAAATTTGTTCATAGGTGACGTGACAAGAAGTCATGTGACGTCATTTTCCCGCCTAAATTTAGCGGGAAACTTAATCGGGGCTGAGGTCACGTGGCGTCAATTTTTCACCTAAATTTAGCGGGGCAACTCTGGGAGGGGGAGCATATGAAGCAGGAGGATGGGAGGGTACGCAAGAAAGGGAGAGAGGGTACGGAGGAGAAGGAGGAAAGGAGGAGGAGGGGAGAAGAGGAGGAGAGGAGGAGGACTAAGGAAGAAAGAAGGGAGATGAGGAAGAGGGGGAGAGAAGGGGGCATACCCTTGCCTCTATACTCTCCCCTCCTCCCCTCAAGAGCTGCGCTCTAATTTCGCATTACAGAGATTTCTAAACGTCTTTTCCTTTTTTTTGTTTTACAGGATCCCATCTTGACAGAATTGATTCAAGCGATCGGGGTAAGTGTACAATATATCCATTGATAGCGATTATTCGTGGTAATAAACATACGAGACACCAGGTAAGCGATTCTTAGAGCTCTTAAGTTTATATTTTATAAAGTAGACCTAAAACAATCAAGACACGTACACTGTAGGGCGTGGCTTCAGAGGAGAACTGGACTTTTTTGTGTGTTTTTGTGATTTTCTGTGTTTCCAGAAAATAAGGCCCAATCAGGAATATTCGCATTTTCTAATCAAAATTCCAAGCACACAAAAACAACCAAAACACAGAAGTCAGAAGCCTTATCTTCAGGTCCCAGGCACCCAGCTTCCCAAACGCCTGAAATGCTAGTAAAGAGTTGCCATGGTTTCTGAGCGTTATATACCCTATTTATTTCTAAATGTTCGAGTCAAATCCAAGTAGCCTTGCCATGGCTGCATTCGTAATGCACCCACCTACACTTTGCAACTGAGTTGTTATTTATAGGGATACAAAACCTATAACACATTTTCTTGTACATGATGTCTATTTGACGAGAGATCCTCTAAATTCGCGCCACCTTAGTCATAGCATGTAAAGATAGCCATTCTAGTTCCTTGTCTACTTTTACATAGAACAGGTTGAAGCCTTCACGTTTTTCCGTGCAAACCTGGGCGTACTAGAAGTTAAAAAATAAACTAGTCTTCTTCAAGCTTACACTGTACTCACAACAGTTATATTACCCGATATAAACATAAAGTTAAGGTAACCTCCAAATATCGCTAAAGCACAGTTTGGAGACCACGGCTATTTAAGTAAGCTAAATTCCTAGTCTAGCAAGAACGAGAGTTTCACGATTTTGAGGTTTCTGACTAACCAGAACGGCTACCTAAACTTTTGTTGCCATTTTATTATACTTGCGACCTTGGGGTCCCGCTAATCAAGTTCACAGTAGGTTTGGTATTTTTGCGCTTAATTCTTCTGTTTTCCAGACCGAATCTCTTTCCCAGTGCATCTTGGGGGCTGCTCCGGGAGCGATGGGGCTTGAACTGGCGCGTGGCCTGGTCTGCCTTCTCCTTGGCATCGTTAACTCAGCTGTGGATGAGCTCGGCAGCGCTCTTCCATTTGGGCTTCTCTTCCGAGCTGTTGCAAAGATCACCCGCGGGCTAACCGACAGTATCGTCGGTTCAATCGTCTCGTGTAAGCATCTCCTTTGGCGTGAATCTTGACTCTAATTCATTTATATACCAATTTCAGAACTAAGGACATATCACCATTACGACGAAGTCTCAACCCTTCGAATATTTCCTGTGTTTTTGCTCTTCAATATTTTCTTCTATTACTGGGTTGTAGTTTTAGTTTCTTTAAAGGCAAAGATGAACCCAACGCAGCTAGGCTGCAGCCTTTGCGCTGTTTCAGTGGGAATCCAGGGGGCCTACTCATGAAATGTACTTGGGAGCAGCCACGGGAGCAGCTGAAACAGCTATTTTGGAGCAGGTTGGGAGCAGCTAAAGGTACATTCTGGAGCAGTGCTTAGGAGCAGCTCAAATCAGCTTTAATTGCACTTCAGCTTGTGTCTTAGAATGGGCACGAGGATCAATTTTAATCGTGCTACTTATGGCAGCAGGTGAACATGAGAGGATTGGAACATAGGTAGATGGGATAACAGTGTAACAGATGCGAAAACTTGGCCTTGGTAGGGAACCAAAAGCAGGCGCCAAAGTATGTTTCTAGACGATAGTGTCATTGATATTTTCTCAGTGGCTTTCAGCTTCTCAAAATGCAAACCAGCACTGCTTAAAGCACAACCCACATGTGCTCAGCATAGTAATTATATGCGTGAAATCCACGTGATGCTTAAGCTACACCGGCGTTGTAGTTGCACGAAGGAAAAGGGCCAAGCAAATTTTGAGTTTATCCTGCATTCTACAACTCAACATCCAGGCGAGCAGACTACGATGAACCTGAGTTATCGTATTATGCGAGGTAGTCGTATTGTTCCGGCGATGAGCCGGAACAAGATTGAAGTACGCCAAGCCAGATGTACGCTGGCGTAGATAGCTGCTGGCCGACAGGGTTCCTGGGTTTGACCGCGTTTCAGTTCAGATGCAAGTCACGATTTATACTTGTAAAATGCGTGTCCAACTTCTCAATGATGAAGTACTAAAGGAATATTTTGCTTATTTGTTTTCACCCTGCTGACGACCGGATGCCGGGGCCGCAGTAGCCTCAGGCAATCTGACGCTTAACGACTCGACCTCACCTCGGCCGACTTGCTTGACCACTTATGGTCTGAGAGATTAAGAATCCAGTCGCAGTTGACGCTGTACGCGTGGACCCGACCCCGAGCTTTTTCGCGCGCCTCCGACTTCGGGATACGGCAACATCAACAGAACAATAAATTGCCAGGCCGATCACGCTAAACGCGCTAATTTGTTGCCAATCGAGTCGATAAAAATCGAAGCCAAGACAAAACATAATTCTTGGCGCACGTTGCTGCGATTTGGAGCACAATGGCGCGGCGTTTTTCGCTGTGGCGCAGTTTCCGTAAAAATGGCGCAGGATGGCGCGGGCAAATGCGTCTGGCGCAAATTGCCCAAATGGCGCAGCCGTTCCACTCTGAGAATCGCTCGATAGAATGAAAACCAAGGCCTCCTACACGCCAGAGGGCGAATCTTTTTCGCTAACATGCCATTTTCAACCTGATCTTCATGCCAAGTGGAATATTTTCTTCACCTGCAATTCGTCACATTTCGACATCTAAGCATCAATTATTTCTTTCCAAAGTTCTTTGCCTCGCAAATCCCACAGGACTTCAAGCTTACAAAATAAGGAAGAACACTAGAATCACGTTGTACATAATTTTGAGGTTTGCTTTCAAAACATTTGTGGCTTAGATATCGAATAATATTAATAAGTTACTTATAGATTAAGTACTAGTGAAGGTGATGTTGTGGTCTTACACTGAACACATTCTTACAAACCCAAATGGTTATCGCTATTGCACAGTTGATTCCGTATAAATTGTAATCAAATATTTAACATCTTAAAAACTTAAAATTGTTTTACCAACCCTGAAACTTATTTTGAATGCATACAAGAGCAGAACTTTAGTGGAATTTGAATTTGTGAGTGTTGTAATATTTTAACAACATATGCTGTTGTGCTTTGCTTATATTATTTTCATTAAAACTAAAGCTATCTGATCCCTGAACTTCATTAGAAACGGGGTTAGTGATTCGCAAATCAACTTCAGACAGTGATGAACTAAACATATGAATTTTGGGTTGAATTTTCGCGGTAACAGCTTCAGAGCGCTCCTGATACCGTTTCCGTCCGGGAAAAGAGAACCTCCTTGGTGCAAGGATACGGTTGATCGCTTCAGATCAGGCAGCAGGTTGCCATCTAGCCGCCGTCACTCGGACGGTGCTACATGCTGGAAGCGCGACCAAGCAGAATGCAAGCTATCTTTTGGGAACTCACCGAGGACTTGCTTTGATTAGGAGTCACTTTGTTTCAAAGATCATCCACAGAAGCAAATAAATACCCAGGTTACGTAGTTACACTATCGTTTAGCGATTCTTCTTATTCAATATTTGTCTTGCTCGTTGTTTCGCTGGTACTCGATGAAGATCAGTGCAGATCTATCGCATTTATGAATTTACTAGCAATTAATTTTACACCCATTTCAGCCATCTGGAACTCCACTCGGCCTACGTGCAGATAGCACTCACGCAAATTCTTTGGTTAAACGAGTTGCTTTATCCTAAATAATATAATATTCTGAAAAATTTTCACTATCGCCCATACACAAGAGGATAGAAGAATGCCACACTGTGAAATATGTGATTAAGAAGGCAAACTTGTGCCTTTAAGTAAAACATAATGAACTGTGTGAATGAATTGTTTGAATGACGTCAAGGGAGGGTCCACCTGGCTGGTCGGCGATCACCTGTGTCAATGGAGCGGTGTGGCCACAGAGCGCGCAGAATAAGCTGGGCGCACAAACAACTTTCATGCGCTATCGTCGTCTGCGTTGTCTGCCAGGGTCTTTGTATTACAGCGCAGCATTGCCTCCGCTTATATCGTTCGGTGAGCTCGCCGTACGGGCTGCGTCAATTGGCAGAAGTGCCTATCAGGCTACACAATAGGTAATCCAAGATGATGCGTTCTTCAAAATGCGCCGTTTGGCTACACATGATGCTACCTGCTCGTGTGAACCGCTGATTCAACACTGACCCCGGAATGAACTACCCAGACGACGACGCTGAAAGAGTTCATTCTAGGTCACCGTTGTGGCAAGCCACTATCGCGAGGGTGATAAAAGAGCAAGCAGGAATAAAGATAGGGTTGTTCTGGCACCGGTACTGGAGATGGTGGACTCAAGCTCTCGGACCATCCTGCCCTGGAGGAGAGACTGCCCGGAGGTGCGAAAGTGCTGCGGGTCTGTTGACGAGAGGAGGATGCTTGCGCAGGCGGTGCAGGAGGTGCCCTCCCCGCCAGTCAACGCCACAGAAGAGCTTGCTGAAGCGACGCCGTGCTGGAATATCTTGGCGTCTCATCGTACTCCTCACGCTTTGCTAGCCGAGCGAGGAGGCTGACCCTTCCTGCTGCACGGATGTCACCCAGGACGAGAGCTGGACATCGTAGGTGGAGCCAAGGTCAGCTGGTCCCTGGTGCTTCACCACCAAGGAGGTGGAGGCACCAGGGAAAAGACGCATTACTCTTCTCGAGGCAGCAGAGCATGGAACCGGCGTGAGCTCGTGAAGTCCAACGATAAGTCATCTCCACAGAGTTGCCTAAACCACACCCCATGGTTTGAAGCACCAATAGCGACCTCCATCATCGCCAAGGGCACCACTGCGGTACCTGGGGTCGCAACCCCACAGTCACCGCACGCGACATCGCAAGACGTTCCAGAGACACCGTTCCCAGTTGCACGACAGTCACCTCGCAACAACAACATCGGAGAGAGCGGTACCGTGATCGGAGTCATCTGTCGCCCCATCAGTTGCCACGGAGATTCAAGCACAGGCAGACATCGAGGCCTCGAAGACTGGACGGATTTTGTCTTCTCTTGGGTTGCCGTTGTTGTGACCCTCTTGAATCTCGTAAATATTTGTTTTCCTATCATTTTCTTTCTTCAGGGGGGAATCCGTTGTGCGGCGGCGCCACTATCGCGAGGGTTATAAAAGAGGCAAACGAATTTCTCAAAGAGAGGGCTGTTCTGCACCGGTACTGGAGAGTGTCACTTCGGCTGCGTCGGCAGCACACAGCAGTTACACTGAGACCCCAGTAGGTAGTGCACAGAAATCAGTTCTTGCGATTCCTCTCGACCACCACAGGCAAAGAAAAAAAAACCGTCGGCGTGTATATTTCTTAGCTTTTATTATTATTTTACTTTATTGTTGTTTCGTAATCGAGCGAGTTTGGCAAGCCTGGCTACCAACGTAATTCTTATGTTTGCTAATTGGCGACTCATCTGTAAATGTTTGACTAAAGAACAGTCAAAGGTGCTTAAGGATACTCCTAATCAGCATGAACTCGAGCAAAGGTCATTAGTATTTTTGTTGTATTAACGCATGCATATCTGGGATGATGTACTATAATTTGTAAAAACCATAGCGTAAGTGCCGAAGAATAAATCAGATCGATTATGTCATCTGCGACATCTGGAGAAACACACGTCAAACATAATCTACTTATTTACTTTAGGCCGTGAAAGTAATAAAAAAAAAAATCACTGCCGGTGTCAGCTATGATCATTTACCATAAAAAATGTCAAACCAGCAAGTTTCTTGCTATTTTCTCTGTCTGTGATAACCGCGATTAGTGTTGAGGCCCTTCCAACAACTGGAAATGACGTCCGTTGTTGATGCTGTAGTTGCTGATGTTGTGGTTGTGGTTGTTGATGTTGAAGTTGGCGTAAATAGGGCCAAGGGTGTCCGTCGTCAACGTTACGGAGTTCTTGAAAACGATCGCCCACCGCCGCGCTAATCGTACCTGGTTCCGCTGCGTGTAAGCGGAGGCGTCGCCACAGAGCAACGCCACAGCGTTAACAACCCACTTTACAATTAGGCTAGGGTGTTTCAATGTCCTCGTGTTTATTGTGATGCTATTCTTTGTCGTTCCAGATGCCGACAGCACGCGCTCCCGTAAAAAAATATAGAGAAATATCTGGTAACAAAATGCCGCCGTAGCACTTTCATATGCTAAGAGCTCGCGGCGGGAGAAGCGCTTTCGCGCGCTCCGGAACAAAAAATATAGAAGCAAAAGCGTTCAGGAACAAACTCGTCAGATGTCTATTTTAATGCGACAGCATTAGCAGTCCCGTGGAGCCAGCCGACGTCATGAGCCGCGCCGAACGGCAGATAAATTCCCGAAGCCGCAATCTGAGGTATCCAGCTTTGAAACCACGCAGAAAGCCACGCAAAACGGCAGTGATACGAAGCCGCCGCGCGTCGGCTTCATCGTAGTGCCGTATTGCCCAGAGCATCAAAATGCGGATTAGCGATGAATGTCCACGGCGCTCACACGCGCACGCCTTCCCCGGCACAGACTCAGTATAAAAGACTCGAAGTAAAGCGAATTGACGATACAGCGCTGATGCACGATGCCATTTGCTCTTAGGTATTTGCTTAGAAAAGTTGTTACTGCAGAGGCCAGCACGTGCGGCGCGTGGAACTACCAATCCACGCATTCTCCCTTGATGCTTGGGCAATATAGCAAATGGTCCTGCGGCGCTTCCCCATGGCGCTGCGTGTCCGCGAGGCCGCGGCTCCATAAAGTCCCTTCATGTTTCAAAAGCAGCGCAAGGTGCGTCGATGAACGAAGCACGTGCAACGTGCAGCCCTTCGGGAAGATCATGGCGGCACAGCGCAGCACTGAGCCAGATATCAGACGCCATGAATTTCCCAGAAGTGGCGCGCGTGCACGTGTCTCGAGCATTTTCACAACACTGACCGGCGCCACTTTTCCCAGAATAGAGGGCTTTACGGCTCCACCGCTCCATGCCCAAGGTCAGCTTGGCGGGAGAGTACGTGCTCGATTGTCGAGCGCACGCGCCTCGATGCAGCGGAGGCATGCATGCGCTGCGATTCACATCCATACTTCGTTTCAGCTTGGGTCCAGACGCAGCCAATGCTACAAGCGTCGAGTCTGGGCTTCCAGCGTCCCGCCAGCACGCGCGCTCGTAGTACAGGCACTGTTCAGGGTCACACGCTCGTGCTTGCAGCATCGGCGTGGCTGGACCAAAGCTGAAACGAAGTTTAATAAGAAGTGTTTAAGCGTACCTCCAGCCTTTGTTCTGAACGCTTTTGTTCAGGCATCCCACGACGCGTGAACGCGTAGCCGCTGCCCAACTACTTGGCCGTGACGTGTCGACCTATCACTGTTACTTCACTGTAAAATACCGCACGACTGCTCAATGTGTTTTAAAGAGGAGTTTGGCATTTGCTAACCGATCTTTCAAGAAATCGAAAATTGGGGCTGTGTGATATTTATACAGCGAGTCGTTGATCCCTTAGCATTCATAGTGTCATCTCAGTTCCATGCTTTCAGTATTTCCTGCACACTGAAAGCCATGGTGGCCTCGCATTGTTTCTGAACACACACTCTGAGGCCTTCGTCATTTGTACCTGGCACGGTGCGGATATTGTGACTCCGCTGGAAATGATAAGAAGCTGCGGTGAGACGGTGAATATTGCCTTCAGTTTGTGGATATAGTTTAGCATTTGAACCACTTGGTTTCCTGTTGAGTGAACTACTACAACTGATAAAATATGATAAAATATAAAAACAAATGCTTCGTTACCACAAGCAACTGGACCAGTGCCGCCGGATCCGCATTAGAGTATCCAGCGCTTGGCGGCGCAAGGCGCTTGATGCAAGTAGATTGGAGCAGAGCACTAAAGTCATAAAGCCACAAATATACGGGGCCAGAGTACAAAAAATAGGTTGCATAAAATATTTCTGAAATAAGTGCACGTAACGGCAGCACGCTAGCTGGCCTCATCACCACCATTTAAGTGCGCGATTTTAAGAATATTTAGTCAGGGTACATGCTTTATTCCTGAAAATATTTTAACTAGAAAATCTTTTAAAACTAATTCGCGCTATAAATATATAGGTCATGCTCAATTTGCTTAATCTTGAGGCAACATTGCAACGAACAGTGGCTCTCACTCTCCGCTAGTGTGTTTTCCTTTCACAGTAGTTCTTTGCCCTTCAAGATAATTGAGTGCTGCGCATATGCTCTAAACTCGTTGTGTACGATGTACGTTCTTTCTGATATATTTATCTGATATTTTCTATGTTATTATAGTGTCGTCCGTAATCTGATAAAATTTAGATGAGAAACTCATACCCCGACTCCTCTTCGATTTGGCAGCACTGTTCTGGACAATTTTAGGTACGTACCGAGTGCAAAAACTGCGGCATTGAAAACTATATTATTGACCAAACATATTCCTGTTTGCATGCACTTCGTAAGATGTGGACTCAATGACCGTAAAGATACGAACGTTCTTACCTTGTCAGTAATATTCTCACAAACGAATGTTAGTAGCAGAATTCTACAAAACATCGTGAGGAAGATATTCCGTTTATTTGTTTACGGAAACAGCGTCAAACACGTAGCTCAGCTGTTTATTTGACGCCCCTTTCAAATCTTGTCGACCTTCGAAAGTGGTCTTGGTGCACAACCATCTCGGGGCTCAGTTGGTCGACGGAGGAGCTAGCCTGCGATGAGAAGAGTATGTTAGGCTTTAATTCAGTATGTCGGATTTTCTCCTTGGGATAAACTAGCATGTCTAACTAGCCTGGAATTTTTAAGCACGGATGGATGGGAAATTTTATAATCCTGAAATGAACGACCGTTTTTAAGATCCCAGGGCGCTTTTAAATGCGTAGCCTTTAGAGATGTTTCGTTGTTGGGATGTCATCTTTTGTCACAGGGCCACGTGATGCCACTGGTTTCACGTGACGTCAAGGGACCCACACAAGACATGGTTACGTGACCTTACCTCATATAACCACGTGATGTGACGGTAGGTTATGTGACATCCCAGTATCACATGACGGCTTGCGCTCACGAACTTGCCACGAACTATGTTTTTGGCTCTCGGTGACTAAAGGAGCTCAATCACCGTTCCAGCTGCATGGTCAGACACGTGCTGTTATGAGCATCTCGACGTCACCGGCCTGACGTCACCATAGGGGCTAGATGGGAGCTGTGATATAAAACCTTAAGATCTAGTCCTACAAGTGATCTACAATTAAAAACGATTCAGCCAACGCCTAGTAGTGGCCCGAAAGAGGTCGATGATAAATAGAGCACACCAAGCGTACAATACAATCGGACCTAAAAATGCTGAACTTTATGTCGCAGATGAGCATATTTTCTGCTATAGATGTAACAAACCTTCCTTCAAAAGCGTCCGACATTTGCTGGTTCAATGGTTGCGCGCATTATCCTGGATTTCAACGGTCACTTTCGATTATTTCAATCGCTATGATCCACACAAAGGTGTTTAGTAAAGTAATGGGCCATAAACGACGGTGCGGTTCGTCGTACACTAAAGCAGCTCAATATTTGGCTTGTTAACCGTCTTGGTCTGCTTTGCTGGCAGTCTGGTAATACGTTACTCAAAGTTTTAATGGATTAGAATCACAGTTACTGTGGGTTAAAATAATTATTGAAGAACTAATTTAAGATTACTTGAAAACCAACTTTTTCATTTCAGGTCACTCAATGATTTTCTAAAACGGCGGCTCTTTCTATCGGTTTGGGAAACGGAATTTTTGTACTCTCCATCATTGTATTAGAATCGCGGGATTAAAAACTACCATCTACTCAATCTGCTACATTTGGTGGACAATTCTGCAGTTGGAGGCCTGGTTTCGCAGTACTTTGGTAGTGGAATTGTGCAAACAAAGCGCGACATAAAATGGAAAGAGGAAAGAATTACTTTGTACGAACTTGAGACGAAACATAACCGACAATCGCCAAAAATCAATGTTTTGGGAAGGCATTCTTTTCCTCGTTGCTCGGAGGAACGTTCGCACTTGCTTGCGGCACGCCCACGCAACTGCACACAAAAACGCACACAAAATCTAAATTCGAAAAATGGTGCAGTCTTGTTTAATGCCAACCGCTTATTTACGTCACGTAACAAAGTTTTTTCGCACCTTGGTTTTGACAATATCCTGGTTTTGTTTACTCTGGAGGCACCAGAACGTACAGCTGCTTGGTGACATGCTCATATCTCTTTGAGAAGAGAATAGCTCTTGATGGTAATAAAGGCGCATATATTGAATTAATCACTAAACTTCACGTTGCAAAAACTTTTTTCTAAAGAACTGAGATTTATCAGTCCCATATTGAAACCACTATACAGACTGAGAGACACAAGACTCTGACCTCCTTCGTACAACTCGATAGAAAATGTTTTGTTTTTGTTGTCCGCAAGATGTAGAAGCTGGTAAAGTGTCTCATATCGTAAAGTGGAAATACCTGAGAAGAAGAAGTCAAGAGCAATCGTGACTTCGGGTTGCTTTCCTATTATGCCAGTCGATTTCAGCCTATTTGAAGCCCATATAAACTCAGAAGCAGTCCGAAGCGCAAGGGCAGTTAGAGCCCTGGAGACATCACAAGATTGGTCCTTAATCAAGACACAACTACCAGCGTCTTGAATAATCTGGGTTACCCGGCAGGCTTGCACCATTCCAGCCTTTCATCAATCTCTATGATGAGCTGAGCATCTCGTCCGGCGATCGACGACGCGACCATTGATGAAGAAACCGAACCCAGATTGTCTTAACCTCGCCAACTAACAAGATGAAGCCATTCCAACGCCTAGTAGTAGGGCTTGCAGTAACCTCAACAATTTGCTCCCGTTTTATCGATGCTTCGCCTCACCTAGGTTCTCTGTGCGCGCACGCGCCGGCTCCCCTACGTTCCAAAGGGGATTTCACTTTGATCAGCACTCTACTGCACCGACCTCAACTGGACCCACGTCGTCTGATGTGCCGGCTGAACTGTGCTTAACACACTATCAATGCTGTCTCTGACCGTTTCATTACTCTACCACTGCGGCAGGAGAGTAATGAAACAGTCGAGACGGCGTTGATGGTGTGTTAGCGCACAGAGTTCCACCGGCACACCAGTACCGGCATCTTTGCCATTCGGTGTCTTCTCCTGGCGACATCGCGTCCAACCTGGTCCTGACGCACCTGCTGCTACGTAAAATGGTATCTGCCAAGTGGCGGCCTTCAATATGACGATTACGGACGACGGGCACACCGGAAATGAAAGCCCACGTCCCTTGCCAGCGTACCGACGACTGTCAATCCGACTGAGTCCCGGTCTTCGTCCGTGCCACCGCCCTTTTCACGACCGCCCCGTTTGTTGAGCTGGTCACAATGCGCACGCTGCCCAGCCTCGAGCATAAGTGCCCCAATATGCGTGCCCCATGTATCTGTGCAGTCAAAGTATCTGGCATAATAACTGCCATAGTGTAAAGCAGAGTTGTATACCTTCAGCTCATGCCTCCTCCTTCCCACCATGTTCGACCATCCTGCCAGCCGAGACGCTGTCTACGCAAGTGAGGCCGACAGCGAGTTACTTCTCTCGGCTTATAGTAAACAATGTTTCGCAAGGACAGAGGTGGAAGAGGTAGAGGTGTTAATGGCACCTGAACATCCACGTTAATCGCCGCTGTGACCTCAAACACAAAGACCTCGGGAAGGCTGTTGTGTTTTTCACTTTGTTGAAGATAGGATAGATTACGTGCAGTTTTATTACTCCAATATAATCGAATTATTCTTGCGCTTACTGTTATATATAAGTAAAAAATTACAAAATGTAATTCATCACAAGTGTATGATTACTTGTGGTGAGTACAACTCTCTGCGCAGCGAATGGGACAGAGCTTGACTCGGCCTCATTGTGCCAGCTAGTCTTGACGTATGATGCATTTTCACCTGCTAAAGACGAAAGTCTCCGTTCAGAGCGCTTGCCTTACCGAAATGTGGTTACTACAATACATTCGTAAGATCTCATTTTAACAATCATTTTTGTACAGGCTATTGAATTATGAAATTACCCCGGGATGTTCTTGCTTTTCGATGACAGTTGTTTAAGAATCCGAGAGTACTTCAATCGTATAGTTTGCAAGTTAAACATTTATTGTCGAGGTGTTGTGATGAGCTTTGAGCCGCTTTTTCGATACTCTTATACATTTGTAAGTCCGTCCCTAGGCGGTGCCGTCTTGCTCAGTTGCTTGCGCCAGAGCCTTTTATACCGGGGCGAGTTCGGCGAATGGAAGGGCTTACGGCCTGGCTTTTGTTTAGCGGAATCAGCGAGCCAAGCCTGCCATGATGTGCTCCCGCGTGGGTCTCAATGACGTGCGATGTATACGCGCAGGTGGTTTATTGCTTTGCGCTTTTGTTGGCTCAAGGAGCAGTCGAAAAGCGCCACTGCAGACTTGAAGATTTATTCATGTAAGAATTAGCAAAGAAAACCGTCTATTTACGAACGGCACTAATTTATAAATGGGGAATCGCTGAGAAACGCCCGACGTCCGGATACAGCTCAGCCGCCTAGTGCGCATTTTTCAGTGGGCGTTTGATTGTTTGGATCGCTGTCCGATTGTTTACCACATCACATGGTTTGTGCACCGTTGTACGAAATACGGCGGACCATCGTGATTCTCCGCCGTGTTTCTTTCACCCGCCGGTCTTTTGAGGTTTTCTGACATTGTCTAATGGCGAAGAAACAGCGCCGGCATCGCGTGTTCGAGCTTTTTGCGATCGCGACATCCGCTTTCGAATCACGCCGCGAAACGCACTTGCATCAGTTTGCTACGTGTATTGGAAAATAATATCGTAAATAAAGGTATCGCTTTGCGAAACAAAAGCGCTTGCGAGACGGCGAAGCGGGAGCTGCAAGGCCGCTTCTAAGAACTCTAGCTTAGAGAAAGCCGAGAGTGAGCCGCATAAGCTAATCGTAACGATGATGCGTGTAATGTACAGTGCACGCGCCGGTCGCTGCGACGTGCACGCGCTTGCAGCAATTGGCTCCGCTCGCGTTACACTGAATGCAGCCTACACAGCTCAAAGTGCGCAAGCCAGGCCGCCGCGCTATAAGGCCCGCGCGGCAGTGAAACAGCCTGCATCAACGGACACTCACCTGGATGCGTCAATTTGGCTGCACAGTTTCAGTCATAAAACACGTTTAACATCAAAAATAAAGTTGATTATAAAAAATTACCTCGCAATAATCGAGAGAACTCAAATTTATTTGCACTTAGCCTCTTCGTTTTGGCCTCCAGTATCTCGTGATCTAAGGGTTTTCTTTTTCCTTGAAGGAACCGGTACATACTGAACCCTTTTTCGCGCTGTTCGCGCACCCAATCGGCACCACAGCACCCCACTATAGTTTTCTTCTACACGTCCCGAAGAGCGCAGAACGACCATTTTCACCGTCGTCTCTCGCTCCACGCTATAGTGAGCCGGCTGTCGTACCAGACGGCATGGGGCACACCATGGCAGACAACGAAACTCTGAACGCGATGCGCAGTTGCCAGACTGCTTGATCAGTGCTGCCAGACTGGCGGCTGGATCAATAGACCGCTGAACTCTCCCGGTATAAATGTCTCTGGGTTGCGCCTGTACGCGTTATAATCTGATTACGAAGCCTTGCTAAGGCGTTGTAGTTGGATTATCTTTCCCGCTGAGGAACATGGCGGGGGCCCTCTAAGCGGGACTTGCAAACCTATATAGGAGATGTGAGTTCGTAAGTGTTGCATGCATGAAATTTTTCCTCTCTTTTCGTCCATTCCCCGCCTTTGCCCGTAAAAGGGCTGACAGTAATAGGGAAATGAAGAAATAAAAAAAATAAACGATCGCTGAACTTACTCCGACTTGTCTAAATTTAGAATTTAGCACGCTACCGTCATGGTGAATCTTGAGGACATCAATATATCAAGTACAGGGTGTCAGAAAAAAATTAGATTTCTTTTTTTTTATTGCAAAATAAATCATTAGGTATTGCCGAATGCTCATTCTCCGTCCAAAGGTAGCGCTAGAGGTCGCAACCAGATACTAAGGTTTCATCCTGACCCGATACCCTATTCAAAAGTTATATGATTTTTTGAAAATTATAGTGGGGAAAATGGCCCATTTCTTGCGGGTTTTCGGTTTCTGTGTCATAGATTTCATGTATTAGAAAACTCCGTCGGTCGCCATTTTTACAATGAAATTTTCAGAAAAATCACTTATAGCTTTTGAATAAGGTATCGGATCGGTTCGAAAACTTTGCAGCTGGTTGTGGTTCCTAAAGGCCACCTTTGGGCGGAAATGAGAGTTCGGCGATGCTCTAGCCTTTTTTTTTGCGGTAAAAACAAACAAACCTTGTAATTTTTTCTTTTCTTTTGTGAAAACCTGTACTCATGTGGCCTGAGACACAATATATGACTACGTGACCTTCGTGCCAAGCCACGCCAAATCACGTCAGATTACGGTGTCACATGATTCAAGCTTTTCAAGTCGTCGTGTCATGTGAGGTCACATCACGGGTACTGCAGGCAGTGACGTCGGGTCGCGTGCTGTACGACGGCCCGATATCCAAGGTCAGTGAATCAATGCCTGCTTGAAGAAAAGTCGCGGTGACACCGCGACTTTCCTCCAAGACGGCATCAGAAAGTCTCATGACCTAACGTCCTTATGTCAACCTACGAAGATAGGCTAATATATCATTAATGCATTTTCTCCATTCGACGGTAAATTAATGAGTGGCGTTACTTTTCCTCGTTATTATTGCATATGGAAGGCTGTTGGTGAAACCGCCTTTACCGCGTACCCTGACCAGTGAAGTTTAAAGTGACCGCGTGAATTGGCTGGTAACGTACCGCTACAATTTACCGCAGAGGTGACCAGGTTGTACATCGCATCATAATTTAAACACCTATCACCTGAATAGAACGTAATAGTAACCTTTCTTGGTTCTATCTACTGCGCATGTCGCTTGCTGTGCACATCAGGACTGGAGTAACAACCGACAGATGGCGGTGCGGCATTCGGTGGCTTACGGAATCTCAGCTGCCAGGCGTGGTCGCGCTAAAAGCAGACAACCTTTTAAAACCAAAAACGGCGCGAGACTTTCGGTGCTTTATTGAACAGTGCATGATTTCGTTCGTTCCTGGCGAAACATATTTAAGAAATACGAAACAAATGAAACCAAATGTTCATTGAGTAACTTCAGCTACCTATCGCCCTCTCTCGGCGCTACCGGGGGTCGCTGTACGAACGGTTCATAAGCTCTCAGAATTGTCATAAGCTTTTCTCCACCTTCAGGTACCTCCGTGGTAAATGGCAACCAGATACGTTATTAGGCCACTTAAGCGGCCACTTTAAAGGAGGTGTGCTACAATTTCAGTGCTTTGCTTAAATAATTGTGGGAGTTGTCTGGACCCTTCTGAAGTAGCAAAAAAAACGCTTTTGCCTGCATGTCTTAGTTTCATTTAAAGAAAATACAAAGATTGAGGTTTTCGGCACTCTATCTCCTGGAAGTGAAGGAGGAGCAGCAGCGTTCGCTTCAGCTCCGCTAACACCACTAAATTCCTGCCATCAACTGGGTCCCCCGACCCAAATCTTTTACCTAAGGACGGCGACTCATCGAAAGACTTCCAGCAGAACCAAATGTAGGCGAGTCTTTCTTTTAATTCTCGCCTCGAAAGGCCGCCGTAGGCCCGGACCCCGGGTAGGCAGAACTAGGCCTGCCCATCACCCCGCATTCTGAACATGACGAGTACTCAAACAACGCCGATCGAAAGGTGCACCGAGAACGACGAAAACAATAGCATGGAGCTAGAGACCAACAAGAACAACGCAAGAAAGGTGATAATTCCAGCGAAAAGACTCCGTAGTCAGGACCGGGACGATAGTTTCGAGATCAGCGATGACCAGATTGACAGTATAACCAACATCAACGATAGTTCTCCTCCTGAAACGACAAACAGTTGGACGCGAGTCACGTACAAAAAACAAAAACCACAATGGGGAACCCATCTTGAGCGCTTTGACGAACCAAAGATTGTGATTGTGGTGAAACCCACGACGCAAACCAGAATATCGAACATCTCATCGCGGATCCTCATGGACCAACTGAAACAGCTTTTTACAATTCCTTGCAACAGAGACCGACTTAGCTACGATCCCAATCACAGGAACAACACCATAGCCATTACTGTTTACAGTGAGGCGCACGCAGGAGACATCCTCCAGATGAGCACTTTGACGCTGGGTGACGGAACGGAGGTAGGGGTCCAAACATACAGATCCACAACGGGCCTCATGCCCAGAGGAGTAATACACGACGTGGATGCAGAGTTCACAGCACAAGACCTTGTCGACTACTCAGACTCTGACTACTGCAATGTCCTACATGCAAGACCCATTGGGAGGAGAGGAACATTTCTTCTTACGTTCGATGGAAATAGAGTTCCTAGGAAAATCACGCATCGCGGAAGACTGTTCAGAGTATACACGTACAAACCAACAGCCGTCCTGTGCCTCAAATGCCACGGCATCGGGCATAAGGCAGCTGTCTGCACGAGAGAGCAGAGATGTAGGCGTTGCGGTGAACCTCACCCAGAAGGAGAACAATGCGAAGATACGTATTGCCCTAACTGCCATATGTCGGGACATACAGCCTTCGACCCCAACTGCGAGACCAAAAAAGCACGGACGCAAAGCTACAAAGAAGAGCACAGGCAATGACACAGACAAAGAGCAAAGCAACAAATGTCGCAAGTTCGTCTCCATGGAAGACGATGGCAACTGCCCTGCACAACCAGGGCACACTTAGAGGAAGAACATCCTTTCACCAAAATCGCTTCTCCCCCTACAAGACCTCAACGAGTACCCGCCGCTGGAAAACACCGGCAGTACCAAGAAGGGCCTCACCACCACCAACTGCACGACATACAAACAGGATCTACCAAACGCCAATGCCAACATGGCCCCAAGAACGTCTTCAACGAGCAAGACATCAATCGAAGCCAAAGAAAATCAACTAAAGGAACTTGAAAGACATGTGGCCCAGCTCAAAGCGGAAATTGAAAAGGACAGACAAGAAGAAGAACGTGCCAAGCAACGCAGACAAACAGAACTGGAAAAAAAGAAGCAAGATGCAGTCAGGAAGACTGTTGAACAAAAGATGGTGCTAATTCCCTCCTTCACAAGGAACCCAACACCATCAGAAAATCCGCTGATCTGCGCGACTACTCAAGCTACCCAAAACGGGAATTGGGAAGAGAAAGTGCTGCGCTTCGTGGAAACACAAGCTCAGCAAACGCAACAAACACAGCAAATACTACAGCAACAAATTCAGCAACAAATACAGCAGCAGAAACAGATGCAGCAGATGATGCAGCAATTTCAAATCATGTTTATGCAGTTCCAGAAATCACAAGTACAACAATGCAGCATAGAGGATGCCTCCACCTCCACCCAGAATGCAGAAGAAACCATCTAAGGATTCCCGCAAGACTAAGACACTCGATTTTCTCCAATGGAACTGCCGGGGCCTCCGAGCTCGTAGGGCGGAACTCAATTTACGACTGCAACAAGAAGCTAAAGATGCACTACTATTACAAGAGATAAATGGGGACAACATCGGTCTTAGAGGATACAGAAGCTTCACATCACCCTCAATCATCCACAAAAGAGGCAAGAAAGAAACAGTCCGAGCCCAAGTAGCGGTGTACCTAAGAAAACCACTACCATATGAACAATTAGACACTACTCAATGGTGCAACCAAACCCAAGAAATAGTAGCAGTCCGCACAACAGATAACGACATCAAGATCATCCTCATATCGGTATACTACAGACCAGCACTTTTCACGGACGACGAGCACAGCTGGCTAACACACTTTATTAACACGTATCCCAAGCACCACATCGTAATTGGGGGAGATTTCAACGCCTGGCACGCGGACTGGGGACAAGACCAACCCAATGAGAGAGGCGTCAAAATTCAAGAAGAATATGAAAAAGCAGGGCTCAACCTACTGAACGATCCCGAAATTAAAACCAGACTCGGACAAGGGCCCAAACAGAAAGACACAACACCCGATTTAACCCTTGCATCACAAAAGTCTATAATAACCTGGAAATGCGATAATAATGACCCATGGGGAAGCGATCATTTCCCAATACACATAACACTAGAACTCGGAAGCAAACTTAAACAGAAAAGAAAGAGCAAGACCATCATCTGGGATGATTTCAGAACAATCATGAATCAAGAATACCACATAACTAACATAGACGAACTAACCCACGCTATGAAGGAAGCATCTGGAAAAGCGACAATTCAGAAAGCAGTAAACGCGGATGGCCCAAATCCTGACACACACCTTCTCTCACTATGGAAACACAGACAGGAATTCATTGACAAATATAGAACATCCAGAAATCGCAAAGACTTAACCGAGGCTAACAAGCTTGCAAAGGAAGCACAATCTTACGCCAATAAGTTATGTCTCGACAATTGGAACGACCTATGCGAATCATTCAACGAGCACACGTCGATAACACGAATGTGGAGCATATGTAACTCTATGCTCGGAAAAAAGAAAGAGTGGGGAATCACATCCAATATAGCCCTACGAAGCAACAAAACGCTAGAAGAAGTACTTGAAGAAACGGGCCCACTTTTCTTCCCTCAACCTGCAACCAAGCCGAACGAAATAATCTACACCCCAACAGTAGTGGAAGACCAACACCACTACAACTGCGACTTCACCGTCTGGGAGCTTGAAGCAGCAATTGCAAACGGCAGGACTAGAAGTGCACCAGGCCCTGATCAAATAACCAACAGTATGTTGAAGAACCTACCCGAATTTGCGAGAGCTGCGCTATTGGAGCAGATCAACGTCATCTGGAAGTTAGGTGAAATGCCCGAGGACTGGAAGATGTCGTGGGTCACACCCATACCAAAACCCGGAAAAGCACCAGATAAACCTGAAAACACAAGACCAATATCCCTGACGTCGATACTGTGCAAGCTCGTCGAAAGGATGACGCTCGCTAGGATCGACTGGTTCACGGATAAGAATGGTACATACCACCCGGCACAAACGGGATTCAGAAAGAACTTGGGAACGCACGACAGTCTAATACTACTTAGAGAAACAATATTGAAATTCACCCCGAAGCCCACAGTACGAGAATGTTGGTGGCTGTAGACATCAAGAAGGCGTTTGATTCGCTACCACACGACGTAATAATCAAGACCATGGAGACCCAAGGAATCCTGGGAAGACCGCTTAACTTAATCAAGACATTTCTCAAAAATAGAAGATACGTAATCAAAGTGGGCAAAGATCAAAGTACCACAAAGAACAATGACATTGGAGTGCCGCAGGGTTCTGTCCTTTCCCCCACGCTCTTTAATCTAGCGATGGCACCGCTAGCTTGGAGGTTGGACGAGGTAGAGACACTCCATTTTACTATATACGCAGATGACATCACACTCTGGACGACACAAGGCACGAAAGAGGAACAGGTCGAAACACTGCAGGCAGCACTTCACATCATAGAGAGCTTCCTAGCAGAAGTAGGCATGAAACCATCAGCCGAAAAGACTAAACTCCTGATATTTGGTAGAGAAAGAGACAACATCAACCCCACTCTAAAGTTCGACGAGCAGACAATAGAAAAGAGTGACGAACACACCATCCTCGGAATCCACGTCAACACCAAACTCAATCCCGACAAATGGATCAAAAGAATGCGCGACACATGGAGACACGGCACCTCGATCATCAGAAGAATAGCGAATAAACACGGCGGAGCAGGTGAAGCAATTGCCAGAACGATAGTTCAAGCGGCACTCATACCGAAAGTCATGTATGGCTGTCGCTTTTACAGAATGACACTGCATCATTGGGCCCGTCTCGAAACCCTGATGAATGACGCTAGAAGATGCATCTCGGGCCTTCCGAGACAAACAAAACTGGAAGAACTACACAAATGCGTGCCATTTCCGTCGCTGAAACAATTGGCCTCCACGCAAGAACAAGCACAAAGAGTCAAGATGCAACACACCAAGCAAGGCAGAGAAATCGCCAAACTACTTGGTTGGAAACTCGAAAGCAATGCACCCATACCAGACCAACTACCACCATGGGAGAGGATCGACATAGCCCAATCGGCCCCTATACCACGAAAAATGAACGGCGAAAAAAACAAAGAAAGACGGCGAAACAAGGCGATGAAGCACGCCGAGGAAGTAAAAGCCATCATCGAATGTAACGACTCACCTACCATCGTCTGCTACACCGACGCAGCCTTCAGTGAACGAGGAAATGCTGCTCTTGCGTGGTACGTTGAAAACACGAAAACTACTTGCACAAAGCATGCACCGTACTGCAGAACGGCGCAAGAGGCTGAGATCACGGCCATTGAAGAGGCCCTGAATGCACTAGGACAAGAAGCCCAATGCGGCACGAGCATCATCATGTTCACAGACTCCCAAGACGCCATCCGTTCTCTGAAGACGCATCAAGAAACGTGCAAGGCGATTCAAAATATTACAACTACGGCCATCAAGCTAAGGATGCGCGACATCCGAGCCTCGGTACGCTGGATCCCGGGTCACGAAGGGATCGAGGGCAACGAGATAGCCAACGAGGCAGCAGGAGAGTTAACTCGTTCCTTCCTCCGCTGCCTTCAATGCCACTCCGAAGCCCCCGCGCCCTCTCGAACCCATCAAAATCCACCACAAACGTCACAACCAATCGCGTCTCCGAAGAGCGAACCTGACGGCTTTTACGACCCTTTTTGGGAAATTAAAGCAGCCAGGATCGCTCTGAAGAAAAATATCGACAAGCACAAAGACGTGGCACGGGAAAGCCTTCCCAAGGGATTCCGCAGACACGAATCCGTCCTGCTAAGAAGACTCCAAGCAGGAGCTGCAATCACCCCATCAATAACAAAGAAATGGGCGGACGCTAAAAAGAAGAAGAAGAATCCGGACTTTGTGCCAAAACCAGACCAGTGCAAGTACTGCCTAGAGAATCTCAGGGCAGACACTCAACACTTGGTCTGGGAATGTTCAAAGCTTGACCAAGAACGCAATGACGCCCTGGGAGCACTCAACCGTGAAGACAAACCTTCAACACTCGACGAATGGGTAAACCCCGCAGGAGACTCCGAACGACGCAGCCTCATCCTCCGATCGCTGGTCGACTTTCTGAAGACGGCCAACCTCGGCAGAGACTTGTAGCTGCCACAATCACAACCCTACGCGCTTCCATCATCCCAATAACCCTCTCCCCTCTGGCCCTACCATAGTGTAAACCGCCAGTTGAATTTCATTCGTAATAAACGTTGTCTGACCTGACCTCATCTCCTTCACCATCTTCTATGTCACGTGCGCTGTGACGTGAAAGGGGGCGCTTGAGGTTCTGTTGAAGCTCTGTCCCTCTAGCGCCATCAGTGAGCTGCGAGAACTCACCTGCTCGCAACCACGTGACCACGTGCTTGCGCCGCGCGATCAACATGGCGAAAGAAGGAAAGCGCTAACGTGCTCGTCCGGATCCGGCCGTCCCCATCCGGCTTCTGGCGGTCTCGCGGTAGCAGATAGTGCTGACGGTTTTGTTGACCTCGGATAGATGGCGCCCTAAAGCTCCACATGATGAAATTTTTATTGATGATGCCGGGTTTTTGACGCATTTATATTTACGTTGGAACGACATACTTGAGAAAAAAATTTAATCGAGCAGGTAGTTGCACAACTTGCTATTTTAGTAGAGGTTCCAATGTGACGTCATGCCGCGTGCCCTCATGACCGTCACTCGTAGCTGCAGATCGGGAAATATTCCAATATTTCCGTCGCGATTACTTGGCAGAATCGCGCATTTCGAATGAAGCAGATGTGTTTTCTTTCATTTATGACAATATGCAAGAACAATGTCAAAAGAAGAAGCAAATTTTTCAACGTTAAAATCGTGCACAGCACCTTTAAATGCTTCACGTGGATTCGGGAGCACGCGGTAGAATTCGAGTATGTGGGCAAAACCCAGGAGGCTTTTTTCGTAAAGTAACGAGTATCGGAGTATCGTAAAGAGCGTGCTGATAAGCGTGCACTACTAGGAGGAAACAACAAAAGAGAAAGTGACGAGACGCAAACGGTCGCACTGTGTCCGTTTGTGCCCGTCCGAGCCTCGTTCTTTTTCTCTTTCATTATTTTTGCTTCAAGTAGGAGCTTCACGTTCTGCACTACCATCAATCACGAGACCACGAACACAGGCGCTGCGTTGGACTTCGCCAGCAGAGCGCTGCGCCGGGCACATAAACGGATAATTCGTGTTGTTCTTTCGATGGGCTTAGTTCACAAGTTAGCTGCCAAGGGGCGCAACGGTTGCATCTCCTGCTTAGAGAGTCTAGGTTGTAGAGAGGGTCGTCTTAACAGCGGATGAAGAGCTCGTAAATTTAATGGCCGACACCTGCTACGCCGATTGGTCGCAATTCCGCATGCGCCGGGTTTCCGCGTGGAGATGAGGGGAACAGGAGAAGCAGCGCAGAGACACTGTAGGCGATGAACGCTTTGGGCACCACCGCTGCTCGTATTGCAATTGCCGCTCGCAAACTACGTGACCCCGACCGGAACAGTAGACCCTTCTGTATTACATGCCCTCTACTCATCAATAAAGAACAAGGACAGGCACACCTCCTGTCATACTAACCAGCTACACCCGGACGGAGATTGATGTGACAAGAGCATATAACGCGCTCCAATATTTTTTGCCAGTATATTCGGCGGATGAAACAGAATCCGTCGAGCCCGCACGTCGTAGAGTTTTTCGCTTATATTATGCTGGGTATTCATCACTCGTTAAGTTCTTGTTTACGTCGCACGTTCGATGGCTTGGCGAGTTCCAACTGCGATGAATATAAGGGACGAAGAGAGCACTCACCCATTAGTGCCAGCGCCCGATCGAGTTCTTCTCTGAGTATGGCAAGCATCTTCCTCACACCAGCTTCCCCCTGAGAACGTAACGAAAACATAAAACAGTGATGACGTAGGCGAGCTGATGAATGTTTACCATTTTCTTTAAACACCTGAGACTGGGTAAAGAGAGTGATGAAACCAAAGTGAAAGGAGCAGGAAGAGGACTATAGAATTAATAGTAACGTTGCCTTTAATGTCCTTTTCCTCCTCTTTACACTTTGGTACTTCAGATTCTTTACTTCAGCCTAATTGTAATTAAATCAATTTTGATTTATTTTGTTTGAACGTTAAGGTTTATATCATACTCATGTATACATCATTAAGCGAATGACAGAGAAATGCATGAATATAGCTTCGTTTATCCCTATGTTACGCGACTCAATAAAAGCGAGGACGAAGGCCGAATGTTGAATATCTTACACCATCCTCCCGCCCGGGATGTAAAGGCCCGTTCACACACTTGCCTTTGGAGCGACCACTACGCTTACGAACGAGTGAAACCGGTTGAACGAGGAGTTGCCATAGCAACGAAGCGCCAAACGGTCGTTTTGTTCGGTTCGTTCGCAACGCGAGGAGTTGAGCCGGGCTGAACGTTTTCGCTACGTTCGGGAACGACGGAAGCGACCGCACCGACAGACCAATCGCAAGTCGAGGAGAGCTCGGCCGCGCGCGTTGAAAGCCGGTCGTGCCGGTCGCGGTTCCTGACCGTGGGTCGGCGGGGTGTGAAATGGAAGCTCATCGTTTTGTGTAAAAGCGCTATCCTTGACTGTGAATTCCTTGTCGTGTGTCGCTATGATAACCCAGCACGAACCAGAAGGAAGATCCATTTTCTCGTGCGGCGATGTCCTTGGCGGCACTCTCGAGACAGCAGATAAGCCCTGCCGTCGTGTTTGTTTACTTCGACTATCTCGTGGTTTTCTTAGCATCTGTGGCCTCGAACATGGACTGGACTTATTATTTTGCGCATTACAAGGGTGTGCTCAATGTATTACTGGTGCGTACCGTGCGAAGGATGCAAATTTTCACGCGTTTTCATCACCCAAGAAAAAAGATTAGTGTTAGCACTCCTGAACGCTCCTCAACGTCTATTGATCACGAAATCATATTTCTACGCTGCTATATCACTGCTAAGATCACATAGTATTTTGTAATTGTGGAAAAGGCGTGTGGCGAGATTTGTACCATTGCCAAAGTCGCTTATTTAGGCGATCGTCCAAAACAGCCTACATCATCTTTTTCTTCTTTTTCATTTTTTCTACCCTGCAAGCCTATCCTGAAGAAAGAAAATAAAGCCTGAGGTTATAGGAAAACTGTCGGTCTATTTTCTGTTTTGGCAGTGAGTGGCAGTGGCGTCCCCTTCTTTTTAGAGGCACCGCTGAAGCAGCTAACAGCGGCGAGGAAGCGGTCGCCGTGCTGACGACCCGCTGCGCTTGTTGCAGTGGTTGGATGTGTGTACGCGAGGCGCGGAGCGGTCGTTCCGGTCGCTCCGGTCACAACGGACGCAGTCGTAGATAACGCGCTCGTTGCAGATGTCTGAACCAGCCTTTACCCTATGGCGGATTAAGGCCTCAACCTTCTTGCATGAGTACGGCTGCTGCATATATGGGCATTGTTTTCGGACAACTGATGGAAACATAGTCTGATAGAGCTGCGACCCAGGTAAAAAACACAAACGTGTTAAGGGTTTCAAAACAGCGCGAACGACACGGACATTTAAGAGACTGGACAGGACAGTCTTCTTGTCCTTGTCTTTCGCGCTGACTGTTTTTGAGATTTCTATCGGACTAGTAACTTAGGCTTCAACTTATAGAGTTAATTGTTTGTTAGAAATAGTGTCGAATGAGTTTGTCTATAGTCCATTTCAAAAGCTGCGTGTGCCTGCCACAGGAGGCCGCAACAGCCTCGTGAAACACGCTTGTTTTTACAAATATTAAACGAGGAACGTGTACCTGCAGCGCATGGCGCTCGCTTTCGACTACATTCAAAGCAATTAACACACTAAAAAGAATATTTGTGGATGGTTACTGCCTTTCAAACACCTTTAGCTGCTCAAAGGGGTTGGGAAACGAAATTCCAGCGCTCATTCGCCAGCTTGAATGTGTTGCATGTTGCACCCTAACCTCAAAAACACCAGTCTTCCGTTGAAGGGCACAAGAAAACTAATTTCAAAGCTAAATAAACGATATCTTAATGTGCACCTGGTGCATGCATGCGGAGCCTATTTGAGAGTAATCCAGCAACGTTGGGGAACTTGCTAAGTAGTCGTGACGTAGCTGATACCTTCAGAGCAGCGCCGCCCTTTGAATTTCAACATATTCCTTCTTAGCTTTCCTCCTAGCTCAACTCACAAATCGCGCATTGTACCAAACGATCCAAGAAGACGGTAAAGGATGGACTCCCTCTTTCTCGGACATTCGTTTATGCAACCGAAAACAGCCATTCTCCCCTAGAAGATTAGCCCGTTGCTCAAAACTCGAATAAAAGTCGCTTTCCCCAACTCCGTTCCAGCCCTAAGCTGACAGTGTTCTTAAAGCTACATGCACCTTGGGCCAGCCACACGTTCGTCACCCCACGGGTACTGAACGGCTCGGTTGTAACGCGCTGACGCTGTTGACGACAACCACAACGCTGACAACGCCAGCAAGGGAAATTCTCATAACCGCCAGCCTTGTTACGTTACGAATGCGGGGAATCTTTCTTTCTGTTTTGATTTGCGCCAGACATCCCATGACCCATCGCGCTCTCCGTTCGCTCTTTCACGTCGCTTGTCGCGAGTGCAGCGTTTGGAACGAAAAATATAGCCAGTCGTTCAAAATATAAACGTGCGATTATCATTTACGGTTATTATCCGTCATGCTTGATCTCATTTCCCAACGAAATTTGAATATTCCCATTTTTGTTTCCGTACGCCTTTAAGCTCGAGACACCTGCCTAGTGGTTTAAGTTGCTGCCAGGAGTCGTAGTGGTGACTACCCATCACTTTGTTGGACGGATCATCAATATCCCAACAGCCAATCGTCACTACTTTTACAGCGGTCCAGACAGTTTAAGCATATCTCACTGTTCTTAATGGTGTGTACTCTCATACGTTTTTTCCAAGATAATTATATAGGTTAGGCAATGCACGACTGCAATCAAAGCTGGCTATTCTACTACTTAACTCATTCAATATTTTATTACAATATGACACCAGAATTGTTGTGCTTTTTCTTAGTTAGCGAACGAAAGTAACTTGTGCCACCTTCAGCGCCATCACCGCGGAATTTCAGCAAATTTGTATACTTGCATTTGTTGCATGGTTCTATAGAAAACGTAACATGCGCTTTGTATAAAAACGTCGAAAGCACTATGTCGTGTCTTACGTTGTACGCCAGCCTCCAGAGGGCGTGGACGACCGACGTAGCTATCGGCCTTCGCTCCGAGTGACAGCGCCTGTGGACTGCGTAGCGTGTTCACACGACGAAACTCTGCCGTCCACATAGGGACTCCGACACGACCACGGGACCGCACTACAATCTCGGGAAGGATTTCAATCTCGCAGGGACACCACTAAACAAAGATTGCTGCTTACCTATTTGTATGTCAAAAAGATTTATAAATTTTCGTTTTGCCAACAAAAGCTCCTGATTGCTGCCGTACTAAGCTAAAGGTGTGGTGTGTAATAACACGAGACAAAAAGGAAACACAAAGTCGCAAACTGATGCCGATTCCGCGATGGTGCAATTCTGCTTGCAATCTCGCAACAGTGACATTAAGAACCGCAACTTTCCCCTCGTTCTTTTGTTGTCTGTCACCATCAATGTCGGCACTTCGAAGCCGCAACTTAAGTCGCACCATGTGAATCAGGCTTTAATCTCACTTAATCGCCATGGACTTGTATTTGTACCAGCGGTCGTGACCATTAAACTTTAGCTCTAAATCGCGCCGGTGGTGGTTCCTTTCAGAAGCGCCTTTTCTGTAGAGCTGTACTTTTATTAATGCGAAAGCATTAACGGTCCCATGAAGCCAAGCAGGTGCTGTATGCAACCGTCCGTAGCAGATAAACGGAACCTAAATTCCATTCCCAATAAAACACAATGAAGAGCACAGCAACGCAGATTCTTCGTCACGGAAGCCCGCGGATGCACTCAAGGTGAAAGCGGACGCGCTTCATAAATAAAACACAATTATTGACGTTCGCGACAGCGGAGCGTCATACGTAAAAGCAGAATGAGCTTCTTATGACCCTTTCTTACTGAGAAAAACAATGATAAACTGTCTGTCTTCCTTTGTATAACGCGAAGGCGCTCTAAATACAAAGCATTTATAGGCCATTTGTGACGTCATGGTGTTACGCGATATAATCGTGGACACATCCCTGCAGCAGACATGAAAGCTCTAAGAGCACGTCCTATAAATGCTATGCCTGTAAAAACGAGGACTACCTGCAGCGTCAATAAAGGCTTGCTTTGCGGAAAGAGCGCGACTGCGAAAAGCTAGCTAGATATCCCTCAAAAGTTGAACGCAGTATCCGCTCCGTCTATGCGATCTTTGAGGGAGAGAGAACGGAGACATGATAATGTTCGGCAAAAAGCAAATGCAAGTTTGTAGTGTAACCGGACAGCCTCACACCAGAAGCACAGTCCTCGATAGACACCGGCACACAAGACTTACTTCCCCATTCCTTCCCATGATTTTCGCTTGATTGATTGAGTGATTGATCGGTTGATTGAGAGGTAGAACTTGTTCCATGTATACGTACGGTTGCTGCGACTCCGTCAAACTGTCGACCGCCGTGATTCGAGACAAGGATCGCTGAAACACCGCGCTTGACGGCTTCCTCCGCATCTTCGGCTGTGAGATATAGGGAAAGTGAAATAAATCTTTTAAACACCGCAATTATGAGCAATTACTTTTAATAGAAAGAATAACTACCAATCTGCTCATTTGCATAAGGTTGCTCGCCTACAGCGCCAAAGCATCCCCAAGTGGTGTAGACAATTCCCGTACGAAAAAACTCATGCGGGTTGTGCTCTCCCATGCTGTCCAGCAGTCATTCGGCGCCGAGGGTGCTGCCGGCACTCCGAGATACTGAGTTCGCCAAAATAACAGAGCTGACTGTCTCGACTGGCGCTACAGATGCCTGCGACAAGACATGACGGCGACAGCACCGCTCTCAATAATATAAAAAAAGAACTCCGAGCCTGTGGCGCCATAGGCCGTTCCAACTACTCATTGTCTGTCGGCGCCAGTGCCGTAAAATTCGCGCGTAATTAGGAATATTTTCCTAGTAAAGCATCTATTCTAAGCCTCTCAAAAGAAATTTACTGCTTTTCTATTACGCTTAAAGTATATTCGACGAAAACTTCCAACGTTTCAGAGCGGTTCCTTATTACAACCCGAAAATAGAGCACATGACATTTATGGACCAAGTCTTTCACTACACGTAAATGCAGTTTCTTATGTGATCTCAAATATTTTGTGTGGTCAGGAACCTGCTAGCATTCATAACTGAGTCGGTTGCGACTGAGCTTGAACTCACAGCGATTTTCCAGAGTGCTTCTGCACGTGCTGTCGTATTTGAGTGCTCTCTGAACACCGAGCACTCAAATTTGGCTTCCGGTGAACACCTTTCACGTGACGTCATAGCTGAGTTCGGATCTGGTGAAGCGATTGCAAAGAAGCATATGTTATGCAAATTATGGCGGCATATGTTATTAATGAAAACCAGGTGTCGAACCGGAACCGAACCGAACCGGAAACCGGAACAGAACCGTTATTTTTGGCCGAACCGGAACTGAACCGAACCGAAATCTTCGCCGCCATCTTGGAACTGAACCGGAACCGAACCGAAAAAATATAACGGTAACCGGTTCAAAACGGTTCAAGCTAATTTTTTTATTTTTTTTGTATCACAAAATGAACAGATGGGAATAAAAATTCGCTGCTGTACTTCTATCTGTTGATCAAATCGTCATATACAGAATAGCAATGTATGGTAAATTGTGGGTTTTCGTGACGCTTTTGTATTGGCACTATGATTAACCGTTGTCACGTGACGTCATGGTGTCAATACATGTTGTCAAGTAATGTCACATGACCTCGTGACGTCACGTGACTCACCACGTCAACTCGATTTAATTTGAGGAAGTCACTAGATGTATTAACCTTGTTGACATTGTGACGTAACATGACATCACGATTTTGTACCGAGAGTGACGTGACACCGTGACGTAAGCGATCTTCAAAACCTTTAGTCGAGTGCTCGGGTTCATGACAATCAGCATCGCCAAACATTCGGATAACGGCTCATGTCAATTAAATATGACAATAGTCCAACTTTAACAATATCTGAAGTTCAGCCCAAGCTTTTGCTTTCCAAACCCTTGCCGCCTAGGACATGACTATGATGAACATTGACGGTATATAATATACCATTTGCTATATTACCCAAGCATCAAGGATAATGCAGGGATTGGTGTTCCACGCGCCGCACGTGCACGCCTTCCCCGTATAAAAGATATGAAGTAAATAGCCAAAATAAAGCGTTGACGAACGCGCGTGCAAGATGCCATTTGTTTTAGGTATTTGCTTTAGAAAATTTACTATTGCTGAGGCCAGCACGTGCGGCGCGTGGAACACCAATCCCTGCATTCTCCTTGATGCTTGGGTAATACTAGCAAGTCTATTAGCGTCAGATCATGGCCGCTTGTTCAAATGGCGAGTTGAGGAGGGGATTGACAGCTGTCTCTTTTCTTTATTTTTTCTGCATCTGCTATTACGTGGAGGGGGAAACTAATGGATGTTTTTGCAAGCTATCAACGTCAGGGGTTACTTCTTAACAGTATTTATTGAAAGTACAAAAAAATGTTTCAGGACCAATTTTACATCATTGAGGCACCGAAACATTTTTTTCGTTTTTGCTGTACTGCATCCGAAAGATGTCCCCGACAATAGAAGTATTGAAATTAATAAATGCGACTTATTAATATGACGTTACATAGCGCTACATGTGTCTAAGGAAGGAATATCTAAACAAAAAAGATTTCAGTGACCTCAGAGGGACAGCCGAACATTGACAGTCGCTGTAAGTCCCACACGAGCGTCGTTCTCAAGTTATTGCCCAAGTTTCGACCCCCTCTGTATTTTGCTTAAAGGAGCTATAAAAATATTTCCATACATCACTAAATACAACTCAAGATCACCGCCTAACGTTAATAACTGTTTCAACTTGGCTTTGCTCTTTTTTCTAGGCAATGGCAGTCGCCAAAAATTAGAAAATATGAGCATCGTTCATCCCCTCAACTCGGAGCCAGAAGCGGCCACCTGGCCTGGTGCCTATCTTATGCCGCCAATTAGCGTTAAAAGAATTCGGCTCTTCTCATCACCGCAGTGGTTGAACACGAGCCACTACCCGAGTGTCCGCCGAGGCATTGATTGTTCCGAGCCGATGTACAGTGCTCACGCAGTTCTCATGTCCAATCTATGAGCCGCGCTCGACTGTCGTTAGGCGGGTGGTTTGATTCCACAATTGTTTCATCAATCTTTGCGAAGTCGAGACTAAAAGAAATAGTCTCATTTTGTCCTCGCAATTTCACCGCGACAAAGAAGCGTCTGAATCAGTGGCGGTCTGTGCGAGTATACTTGGGCCAGACTAAGACCAGTACGCCTCGGAAAAGTCATGAGCGTTCCAACCCGATATCGTTTTACGCAGGCACGTAGCCAGGATTTTGTTTCAGGGGGGGGGGGGGGGCCGCAAATGACAAAATGCTGTATGAGGGAGAGGGGAAAGAGGAGGTCCCAGCAAAATGAAAAATTTCGGGGGGGGCCGGGCCCCATGGGCCTCCCCCTGGATACGTGCCTGGTTTTAGGACCCTTTATACTTCACGGGGTGCAAAATAAAAGCAATGAAGGGTTGCTGTTAACACGTGACAAATAAAATTGTTGAATTAGCACACACAGACGGAGGAGGCAATTCTTCGGGAATACTTTCTGTCTTTCCACTCGGGTGAAGAAGGAAGACCAGTGAATCTGTACTGTGGTGGGAATGAAGTAATGGCCAGCCGCAAGTCGGCAAGCCAGAGTGGAAAAGCTGTAAAGATTTGCGCCATCTATGCGCGACGGCGGCAACCAGACAACCGGCCAGCCGTTTGTCTGGTTGCCGTCGTCACTTATAGATGGCGGTAGCTGTCCAAAGTTTAGTGTCATCATTTAGTATCATACTGGGGAAACTATCCCTTAACAGCCCCGCTGTAAAAAGAAGTGTGTGTGTGTGTGCGCGTGTGTGTGTGGGGGGGGGGGGGCTGAGTTTTAAAACATACTGTTTTGTAAAGGTTCCTCTTCCCACATCTTTGGCGCAGACCAAAACGCGTTACCCCGGAAACTATTTTATTTGCAAAAACACTCTTTCCAAAAAACATGTTTTTGCCGTGCCAGACGCTCGCGCCGTTCCTCACGACAATGCACTAAGAATAATAATATGTTAATTCAAATACTCGGCTTTCACTGAGCTTGAACCTGCTGCAGCGTGCATTTTGCACCATCGAATTCGATTTTCCCAGCAAGAAGAAATCACAATGACCATTAGCCTATAGTGTGATGACGTTACGTGCATACAGTGTTAAACAGTTCAGCTTTCTGGTGAAATGTGATGTTCGCAACACTAGCAATAGATGTCCTAATTGTAAAGTTGTGCAGTATTTATAACAGTCTCGCGATGATATATGGCAGCCTAGAGAAATTTTTTGAGATGATGACTCTTCAAGCATAGGGTCGTAAAGTGAGGGGCCAAAACAAGTGCAGGTAAAACCGAATAAAACATTAGCCTCCCGAGGCAGTATCTAGCGAAGTTTCGAGCTCATGCAAGCTGATGAAATGTGATTTATACTAAGATTTTAGGATTATTCGTCTGTCCTTTGCGCTATTTATGTATAATTATAAATTTCATTGCGTGCATCTTTACGCATCTCTTTTGGCAGTAAGTCGTTCTGTAAGGTATTATTTAGAAAAAGTCAGCAGAACCCATCCTTTGGGAATGATTATCTACGTTAATGCGAATAGCATCAAACGGTGCGGAGTTATGGGCGTTCGTCAGGTGGCCGGCACACTCTAGATACGCCAGCCCACTCTTGAGGCGATTCTAAATTTGTTGACACTTTCACAGCCCTGCGCACGATCTCCGCAGCCCAGCACGTGCGTTTGTGTCACTTAGGAAGGCGAGCAAAGCACGCGCCATACGCACAAACACTCAAAATGGTACCGACCAGACTTTCTGGCGTCTCAGCTAGTCTCAACCAACGGTACTTTAAACGGTTGTTTATATCTTTACCATAGGACGCAGCTTACAGCGCTGTCACAGCTGCCGGTGCGCGCCTCCATGCACGAGGGCTCATTCCGCTTCGTGAGGCTGAGCACGGCCGCTACATCACCCTCTCCCGAGCGCGGGAGAGGGTGAGCTAGCGGCCGTGCTCAGCTTCACGAGAGCGGAATGAGCCCTCGTGCATGGAACGCGCGCGCACCGGTAGCTGTGACAGCGCTGCAAAGCGCGTCCTATGGTAAAGATATAAACAACCGTTTAGAGTGCGTTGAATGACTGCCTTCATAGCTCTGTGGTTAGCGCGTCTGCCTGCTGATCAAAGGGTCAACGGTTCGAATCCCAGCCGGCGCCGGTCTTTTTTATTTATTTATCGACCCGCGGCGTAAGAGGTTAGATAGCCGAGATAGTAGTAGATAGATAGATAGATACATAGACGAAAAGTGCGTGAAGTATCCAAAGAATGCTATTCGCAATAAAATAACATTAATTATCTCTCTCTTTTTGAACATTTCGTGCATTTGACTTCCAATCTATCATGTGAGCACAGAGTCCTTTTTGGCATACAATGCAAGCCGATATTTCACACCAGGGACGCATCCGGAGGAGGGGGCTCCTCTCCCCCCTCCTCCTCATACAACATTTTGTCATAGATGCCCCTGCCTGCCCCTGCACCCCCCCCCCCCCGAAAAAAAAAACCTGGCTATACGTGCCTGTTTCACACTGCCAATCAGCAAACAGAAAAACACTTTTACGCAGACTCCACAGCTCGTGTAGTTTCGAGCATCGTCCTTCCGCGTCGGTCTCAAGCGGTTATACTTATTGATCATTATAAAAATATATTTGATTACTAACTGAATATTTGACAACATAAATAAATTGCCGACCACCCTAAAGTAATGCCCCCAAAGTATCTGAAAGGTGTTCTGACAATCTTTTCCGGCGTTTTTATCCTCGACAGACAAGTTGTAAGTGATATGGGATGGCGCCTACACACATTTTTGATTTTGAAGCTAATATAAATAACTATGTGTTCCTCACACATATAACTTCTCAAACATATAGAAGTCTGTTATTGCCTCTTTTACGTGGTGAACATTACTTTTATGTGTCTGTGGGCTGGGCAAAAACAAAGTAAACAGGAGCGCGCGGCGGAACAATCACGATTACACACGCAAACTGACAGAAAGTGTCCAATTAAGTAGCTGCCATGTCGAGTAGAACGTGAAATACTACTTCGTTTTACCTAACAAAAAAGAATCTTGGAGGACGCTTAAGCTTCGCCTTTAAAAGTGGAACGCGATAGCGTTAACGGGCCTCGTTTGCATCGCATTCTCATTTGCCGCGCAAGCGTGCCTCGCGTGGCCTAGTCAAAAGTGCCGGACTCGCAACCGAAGGATCGTGGGTTCGAATCCCGCCTAAAATTCTTATTTTTTTTTCATTAAAGAAAAGGAATTACTTTAAAAAGTGAAATCATTTGAGACATACGGCGACCTTTAATTCGCATTACATGCCATGTTTTAATCACTCTCATTCCACGCGTGATGTCACATTTCACGTGAGCATTGTGAGTTGTTTGAAATTCTTGCGCGAGGGCATGTAGCTCTGACGTCATGACCCTATCGACCAATCAGGATTTTCCAGTCACGCCACCGACATCGGCTTTTCTGCGACTTGAACTCCTTAACGCTATCGCGTTAAAATCATCAATTAGCAAGGGTGATGCTCATTTGCAAATTAAATTGACCGGCATCTTGTGAAGAACAAACCTCCACAGCCAGGCTATACAGCTTATCCTGTATAAGAAAATGTTCACTTGGGCAAGCGCTATTTTTGGCCAGATTCGATCTGAATGCGAAGGTGCGTACAGATTAGAGTGAACAACTGCGATTACTCCTTGACGCAGGATTAGTCGCATGCATGCGGTGCTGAGTGCAAACAATGTTTGGTTAGAACAACAAGCATTTTGATTTCCGCTCGGTGTTTCTATAAAAAATAGACTGAAAGGAATTATCCTAAACTTTTGTGACATTTTGAAAGTTTCATTGCTTTTAGCTCAGTTGTGTCGTCATCATATACATATATATTGTGAAGCGTATTTCGTAAACCATATTTCATGATATATATGGCCACGAGGTGCTCATTTCATAATTTTATGTGATGTAATTAATTCCTTTAGTTCAAGGACACAATCACGATTTCACTTTTAATACTGCGACACAAAGTTGTACGAATCACGGGTATTTTAGGCGACCTACCACACTTCGCGACAACATTTTATACCGTGTAAATAGATCAGCTTGCATTTTAGAATTTTACTTAAACACGAAGAAAGGACAAGAAAATACAGTATAGTTCTAAATTTCAAGCTGATCTATTTACATGTATGTACCAACAAGCTCAACTCTTTACTCTTGTACTTAAACATTTTGATTCAGGTAAAATATATGTTACTGGTAAACAAAGGGATGTTGAGTCGTATGAACACGACGTAACGTACGTTAATGTAGATTTTCTTCTACTCTTGTGTCGAAATTAAATAACTGAATTTCATACTTCTGGTACCTAAAAAGCAAAAGTAAATTGCAGGGACGATCGAAGAAACTATATAGTTAATCGTTTCACGGCGTAAATGGTGTATATTGCAAGAACAATGCGGAAAATATATTCTCAATTTAGCGGTTCAAACCGGTTCGAACCGGTTCGAACCGGTTTGAACCGTTATTTTTTGCTCCCCGGAACTGAACCGGAACTGAACCGAAAGCCGTGAACCCGAACCGGAACCGAACCGATAAAAATTTCGGTTCGACACTCTAATGAAAACATTGAACCACAATTTTTTTTTTTTTTTACGGGGCCTTGAAAAGTTTGTGGGGCTAAATTTGGGGCTGTAGTTCTACTATAAAACAAGAATTAGATTTTCACCCTGTGGGCAAACACGTACAAGAAACATCGAGCATGGAATTGAAAGGCGATTGGCTACTTTAACTCGCCACCACAAAACAAAATTGTTATATATTTTATCACAGCTTCGTGCCACTAATGAAATTACAGCAATGTACATGATATTGCAATGCCAAGGGCGCGTGGCGTTCTATGGACACTTTGAATGTTCGGCGATTTCCGTCGTCGTACTCATTGGTCACGAACACGAACCCAAATATCCGCCAACAAATTTGAGGGTACTTGAGAGCAAACCGAGCAGTGGTGCGTGTCTCTACGCCGTCACCTGCACATGGTAGACATGTTTGTTTCCTCCGGACAACTTTAATCTTCGTGACCGTGACACTCTTTTTGAAATTATTTTTTAAGGAGACAAATTAGATAGTACCGGCTGGCCGCCTCGGTGGCTCCGTGGCAAAGCGCAGGCCTACGGATCCCCATGTGGCGGGTTCGAATCCCGGCCGATGTGCCCGCAATCTGACGGAGGCTTATTGCGGAGAAGGCGCCGTGTTATCGAGCTTTCGGTTGCACGTCAAAAGATCCCCAGGTGGTCCAAATTAATCCTCAGTCCTCCGCTGGGGCGTTCAGAATGCCCTTCGTTGGTTCGGCACGTAACCCCCCCCCCCCCCCGAATTTGACTTATATAGTCCCGGCTTACTTTAGCTTTAATTTAGTAGCGAACATCAATGATATGGTTTATAGTATTTATGACTGACTTTTCGTGTGTCGTTAAAAAATGCGCTGGTTGCAGATGTCGATTACAAAATAACTATATATGGTTCCCGTAACATCTTTTTAATGCGAAGAAAAAAGTTTTGCACAGGTTTAAAAGTAGGAACTCTGGGAGTCACTATATCGCTCCTGTTTTGTTTAGATCCCCAGGCGGCATGCCAAAGTACGCCAAACTTGTACCAAGTTTGGCAATCCTGTAATCCAACTTGGTCCTAACAACATTTCGCTCCAAGGCGTTAGTCGGTGCCAAAGTTATACTAACCGAAACCTAATTATCTGTCACTATATCTAACAATAAATACTGTAAACGACTTAATTTTCGCGGGCTCAAGATTTCAAGATGTAGATCAAAGCTGAAGTTTTGGAATAATTCGCGGGTTCTAGTTTTCGCGACGCGGTGGGATTCTATATAGATTCCAATTTGTTTACATTTTACCGGAACTCTTCGCGGGACCTATATTTCGGAAATTTATAAACGATTCGCGAAATTCGCGAAAATTATGTCCTCGCGAAAATTAAGTCGTTTATATACGTGATTGTGAAAAACATTTTAGTATCTATCCGTGTGATCGCGATGCTAGATACGGAGGCGGTGTCCTAATCGCCGTGTGAGGGCACATCCACTCCTTTCGCGATCCCGTTCCTTCTTGCTTAGAAGTTATCTGCACTGCCATACGAATCAACACCGTGACATAATGTTTTGGACCTGTTATAAATCCCCAAATGCGTCTCATTATATTGCATCAATATTTATGATGTATTGAATTGTATTGTTGTGAGATACCCCCACTCACCTATTGTTTTATTAGGGAACTGTTAATTTTCCAAGAATAATTTGCTATGGTGCCGGCCCAAATGTTTCTGATTCATCAAGTGAAGTTTGTAAACTGTTGGTTTCAATTTCAATTTTTCCCAGCTCATAACTCAGTCTACGCAAGCTTTAGAATCGAGTGCCAGTATGCTTGACTCTTATCCTAACAACCTCTTCTGACCAGGTTCATTGATTGACATTTTACCGGAACTAAGTGCTCATTGTTTTATATACTTTTTCCAATTAGCGTCGTTTAGTAAAAAATATAATGGGTACTACAAAAAGGACAACTTTGCATCGATTATTAGTGAATTTGCACATTTCTGCACGAGTACACGCCGGCATTCGTCGAACGAACTGTTAAAACAAACTGAACTCTTTTTTTTAAATAAGGTGAATTGTTTAGTCAATAAACATTCACGGATCATCCCTTGCAATCATCGATCGCCTTGGTTCAGTGTTTCGTTGAGGAGTCTTTTAATAAAAAATGCTGCTATTTCGCAATGCCACACAAAGTGATGGGCAAGACCACTGGTCTAGTTATAATATTACGTCTTTCTTTAAAAACGCAGCCAGGGAAGCTGAGTATATTTTCTTTCATAACACACATCCTTCGCAACTAATAGAAAATGTCAAACATTTCTGGAGTGTCATCGTTCATTCCAAAGATAAGACAACATATCTCAGCTATTGAAACGGTGTGGTTCTTCACAGATTTAAATGCTGTTCAGTTTGGATCAAGCATTTTATAAGTAAATTTTTAATCTGCCCCTTGTTTGTCTTTCTCAAATTAGCGATATGAGCTCCCATTCCCTGCGTCCTTTGTATATAGACTGCGTTGGTGTGATGCACTTAATAAAAAATTTAAGTGTGATTTTGTCAATAGGAGCGGGTGGTATTAACTCCAAATTAAAAACAAATTTTCAAGTCTACTTGTCCGTAACTTTAAGCTCATTTCACTGTGTCTAAGTTCTCGTTTTAAACCGGCGACTGGCAAGTGGGCCTGATAGTGACATTATTCTAATTGGGTGGTCCGACTCTCCACTAATTACGGACTCATTAACCAGATCTTTGCAAAAGTTGTCGAGCATATAATTTATTTTAACGTCGTTAATTTTGTGAAGTCAAGTTATTTTTACTTGATATCAGCACTGTTTTCTTGAATCTTATTTGTGTGAAACATGAAATTTTCTTTAAATAAAAACGTTTTTCTGCTTTAGACAATTGTTTTCATATCAACTGCATATTCTTGATTTCTCAAAAACTTTCAATCATGTTTCTCCCATACTATATTGTCTCTCAGCTTGAGCAAATTAAACATTGACCTGTATGTCATCGGGTAGATCAAGTATTTTCTATGTAACAGAACCCAATTTGTAACATCTATCGACTTCGAATGCTCGCCTTGTCCGGTTAACTCTTGCATGCCGCAAGGCTCTGCTCTCGGTACCCCGCTATTTCTCATTTACATAAATAATTTGCCTAAGTCTAACTCTTCGTCAATCAAGCATGACGATAATAATCTCTAGAGAAGGAGAACAAGAGGGTACAAAGGACAAACACACATCTCTAAGCACAGCTAGGTGACTGGTGAGCGACCGAAAATATCCGCCTGGTCCTGGTATTGAACCAGGGACCTCTCCATTTCAAATGGAGCACTCTACCAACTGAGCTAACCAGGAGTTAGACGTCAGTAGAGCAAACGGGTTTTGTCAGCTGCCACCAGTCTAGCAGCCACAAGGGTGAACGGCCTGCATTTAAGGTTATAATGATATAGCAATTAATGCAAAGGTGCAGGCGAGCTGGACAAGAATGACTACAATACTCCCTAGAGAACAGGAACAAGAGGGACAAAGGTCAAACACAAATCTCCAAACACAGCTAGGTGACTGGTGAGCGACCGAAAAAGTCCATATGATGATAATGCAAATAATGCAAGGGTGCAAGCGAGCTGGACAAGAATGACGATCATAATCCCTAGAGAAGGACAGCAAGGTGGTGTTTGTTTTACTGACGTCTAACTCCTGGTTAGCTCAGTTGGTAGAGCGCTCCACTGGAAATGGAAGGGATCCCTGGTTCGATACCAGGACCGGGCGTATTTTTTCGGTCGCGCACCAGTCACCTAGTTGTGTTTAGAGATTTGTATTTGTCGTTTGTCTCCTTGTTACCCTTCTGCGGAGATTATCATCGTCATTCTTGTTTAGCTTGCTCGCCCTTTGCATTAATTGCATTACGAACATCAATCAAGTAGTCAGCGAAAGATTTTGTCATTTCTCTCGTTATCTCCGCTAGTCTTGATACCTCCTTACTTCAACCCGACCTAAACGAAATTTACAATTCGTGATAGCTCATTAAAAATGCGTCTTAATAATAAGTGCTAATTAATGCAAATTTCTTGCCATCCGGTAGGTGGTAATGTTTTTACCTATTACATTGCAGATTTTGCTCCAAGATGAGGTAACATCCTAAAAGCTACCTCGACATTCATTTACCGCCACTCCTGGAAGACATCTATGAATTACATAATTAACAACGCTAACCGCAGACTTGGGAATTCACACCATAACTTCTCTAGAGCACCATCAACTTTAGATCTTTTACTCTACAAAACTCTCGTCCGTTTTAAACTTGAATATGCATCATCACTCTCGGATCTCGGCCTTGAATTTCTTACTAAAAACATAGAAGCCGTACAGAAATTGCAGTGCATGTTTTCTTTCCTCTGCGCTCAATTATCAAGCGTATCATCAATGAAAAACAACCTAAATCTCCCTCAACTTGACCCACGCAAAATGTGTCACGACTAACTCAATTTTACAAAATTTATCATTCTAATCAGTTACTAAAAAGTGAGCTTCTTTTGAAGCAGTCATACCTCTATTGTACAGATCACCGCCATAAAGTAGACATCCCTTTTTGTCATACTAATATGTTTTTTGTCATTAATTCATGCCAAAGACCAGCGCTGAATAGAACCATCTGCTGACAGTGCTATAATTATTTTTCTCATCTTTCTATCATTTCCCATCCTAAACGTAGACACTATAGCGTGTATATATTTTAACATTTAATCTCATCATCATTGACCCTTTGTCGATCGTCTTTCTGTCCCCCTCCCATTCCCCACCACAGAGAAGCCTGTTCGAGCGCAAAGCTCAGACTAAACTCTCGGTTTTAATAAAGATTTTCTCTCTCTCTCTCTCATCAGTTTACAAACTTGGCATGGAGTTTTTTTGCTTTTTTGTAACCTAGATTTAGTGGTTTTTTGGTGTATTTCGCCAATTTCGTGTATTTCTTATGTACTTTCCACTCCCTAAGGGAAACCTAAAGGGGTTCTTGGAAAAACAAGTTAGTTGGGACTTTTATAGTATTTTTATCCCGTAAATCTGAATATCATGTTCGCTTTTTTGCCCGAAGATGTGGCTAAAGTAGAGAAAACACGAAAAAACCCCAGTTAGTCGTTACGTTACGTCATACCCAGATCTTTTGGCCGCCAAGCGCGTGCCGCTCGTGTGGGCAGCGCGTGTAGATTACAAACTTGATTGGTATATTTTCTCTAACTGACACCAGTCGTGACGTCTTCTTTTTACCTTTCTTTTTTCAGAATAGCAAGAGTGCGTGAGCATAACTTTGATAGGCGCAGAAGTTGCGGGATGGCAGAGATTACGAAAACTCTGAATATGACGTAACGCTTGGAGAAAGTAGCGCTTCAGCGGTACTTCCAAACAGGATTTTCTGCAGCCTCCGTGCACCAAATTTAAACATAATCTTCATATTCGTGATCCCGAAAGCCAAATAAAGACGTTTTAAGTGTTTTTCCTCAAACAGAGAACCGACTTTAGGTTGCCCTTTAACGCCCTCTGGGCCTCGAGATAATAAAATTAATAAAAGACATATTAATAAAAAGTGTTTTTTTGGTGCTTATGGCGTTTCTCAGTTTGTCACATAATTGCAGAAGTGCCAAAATTTAGCAAAAGGGGCCACGTATGAACCGAATAGTCAGCAGCAAAGTCTAAATCTAGCACTTATTTGGCAGTTCTGACCCAAAGTTACCAGACTAAAAAAAAAAAAAAAACAAGATTGAGGCTTAATTCTGGCATTTCCTCGAAATCTGAGGCCCAAAGACATCAGGTTAGAACCGAACAGGGAGGCGGTGAAGCAGCTGGGAGTGTCAAGCTGTCGGACATCGCGATCCGGGTGGCTGGTCAAATAAATTGTGGCAAGAACCACGTGCGAACGAGAGAGTCGCTGTAGTCGTGACGTCCCAACTCCTGACTGCTGAAACTTCCTTGGACTGTTTAGCTGAGGATCGACCTCTAGCAGAACAGACGTCTGCCACGCCCACCACCTATGCTTTGATAAAACCAAGATCGCGGTCGCTAACAACATGATACTTTTCTGATCTGATCAGCCGGAAATCGAGAGACCATGTTTTAGGTCGCGCTAAGCACATCAGTGGGAGAGGTGTCTCGGTCACACGTAGTAAAACACTAACGTGTTCATGCGTGTCAGATTTGCTCAGGAAGACAATAGCGTTCAGAAATATTGCAGTAGGTGTAGGATAATAGAGCTGATCTTCACCTGTGGTGATTCCCTTGACAATCACGGGTAGCTTGCTGATGCTCATCAACCAGGTGACGTGATCCCAAGTCTGCGAAGGATCGCTCCATGCTTGCTTCTTGAAAAGCGGCGCATTAGGCAACGTATCCTCGGAGTTCATGATTCCCTCGAAGTTGGCGCATCTGGGTTTATAACACGTTGTGTTGAGCTTCGTGCGATTGACGAAGGCTATATTTTTCCACAATTGTTCTTCTAAAGATACACAAGATATTAATGGGCATTTCGCTATGTGTCAGCGACCCGCCCCCGCTTGTCATATTAAGGCTTTTTAAGAGCTTCACATTCGGCATCCCTTTCTATAACAACTCCTACTCTTTTTCGGAGAATGTTGATGACTGGAAACGTGTTTTTTTAGAAAGTGGTTGAATCGATAGTCTGATTGGCATGCATGACAAAAGATATATCTAGGCAAACTTTTGTTCCTCATCCCAAAGTGTAAATTCTTAGAGTTCTATCCTTCATTTGGTATTCCTAATGTGACTTATCGTTCCACCACAACGCCACTTGCGTGTGCCTCGTCATCCTGAGGATTGTCGTAAGCGGTTGAGTGATTGCATGCAATGGCTGTTTAAGTAGGCATTTATTATTTATTAGTATTATTGGTGTTCGCATTATCTTTATTGTCATGATCGCCATAATAGAGATTCAAGCGTGTGGCTGAGGATCTCAAAAGTACTGGCTTCCCGCAGCGTTTGCAAAGAAGGCATTTTATACAGTTGTATTACCTCACCTGTACGTTATATGAATCGACGCCTAGCTTTGTAAGTGTTAGGCTTATGCAATCATATTTTCTCAACACAGGCTCGAATCAAACATGCTGCACCCTAGTTATAGGATTATTACACCTTACACTTAGTTACAAATTCACGAACCGGCCTTTATCAAAACGCTATTGTTCGCTCAATGTTTTTCTCAATATGGCCGGTTTACTGAGGCATTCCCAAATATTGAAACGGCCTTTATTATAACTTCATTGTACGGTCAATGCTTTCACCAACATGACCCGCTTATTTAGGCACTCCCAGATATTGAGCCGGTCTTTATCAAACCGCTATTATTCGCTCAATGTTTACATCACCACGGTCCATTTACTTGAGCATCCCCGTATATCGAATAGGCATTTATAAAAAGTTATTCTACGCTAATATTTTTTATAATATGGCCGGTTTACTGTGGCATTCCCCGATATGGAAATGATCTTTATCAACATGCTACGTTTGGTAATTTTTTTAATGTGGCTCCTTCACTTAGGACTTCTTAGATATCTCAAGACATAAATATAACGTACTTGATTCCGCCCGGGACACTGGAACTTTCCTCGCGTTCCACGATTTTCTTTCCATCCACGGGCATGTCCACAGTGACCACGAGTGCGCGGTAGCCGGCGCCTTCTGCGCGTCTAACCAGGTTTCTTACAAAATCCAGGTTTGGGATAATCTGCACCTGAAACCATCGAAGTCCTTTTGGTGCCGCCTTCTTCACAGCCTCCATGGAGGTGCTGCTGTAGATGCTTAATATCATCAGGGTCCTCTCAGCCTGGCTCGCTGAAACAAAACCGTTAAGACAATTGTATTGAGGTCCACGAAAAACAATTTGATTAGAGTTACAATCTTTTGAATTCACATGCACTATATTGTCCCACAATAATTTCCAGCGCAATCGGTGCAACTGAACTCCCTCGATTAACGCTTTGCTAAGAAGCGATAGCAATTGATGTGCCGATGCGCTCTACCATAGGTCCGTGCCAACGTTCAGATTCCGATTAAAAAAACATGGCGGATTTGACTCGACGTCACTCTCGAGTGACGGTTTGGTACCTCGGCGTTCGAAAACCTAGCCGTGTCCAGCGTCGTTCTATCTGGATCGTCAAGTGCCATGACCCGTCCCGGAGTAACTCGGCCGATTTCGAACACAGCCATGGTGGGCGAGCTAGGACGAACATGGCGGACCGCGCGCTAGCAGACAACTGGAGCGAGGGGAGGAGGGCGGGGAAGGAGGACTCGTTACGTCCCTTCACCCTCGCGATCATCGCGCCTCACGTTACTTGGGGACGATGCAGGCAGCGAGAAAATGCATCGTAACGGTGCCCGCCACGTTTATGCCTTTGCTACCTTCGGCTACGACCACCACGCAGTGTCAATGCGCCTTGATTTCGCTGTTTTATCCGTGCGCGATTGGTTCAGCCAGTGACAGCGAGCGCACAAACACGACGTGTGGCGTGACGAGGCACTTTTTTGGCGCTGGTTGACTTTCTGCTTCGGAACGTAGGGTAAGCCACGCGTGAGCGTACTGAACTAAAAGCCTCTTTATACGGAAAAGCAGCGACTTCCCTTGAAGAATGCCGCCTGCTATCTTGGGCCAAACCAGGCGGCGCTACCGTCGACGCGCGGGTGTAAACAAGCAAAAACATAAAGAGAAAAGGTGTGCGCGCCAGAGGAGGAGGGAGAAGGAATGCCTATGCTGTCGGAGTGCAATGCAGGCTATGAGCTCAAGGTCATGTCACCAATCAAATAACTCCGACTGTGCAACGTCACGGCTTTCATCGTCTTTCCTTGAGCACATCCTTCGAGGCTGGCAGACCGCGACAGTGGGCTTTTTTCCTGTGTGTATCTATTTGCGTGTCTTGCAGCCTTTGACTGCGCTCTGACTCAAGTATAGGAAGACCGTCTGCTATCTTGGGCCAAACCAGGCGGCGCTACAGACGACGCGCGAGTATAAAAAAGCAAAGCATAAAGATAAAAGGTGTGTGGTGTGCGCGTCAGAGGAGGAGGGAGAAGATGTCGCTACCATTTTATTCAGGGACGTTAACTGAACCTACTGTAAAACGCAGTATAACCACATATATGAAGGCACACTATAACTGGAAAGCACAGATTACTTGTCAGTAAACTAAGGAGTTGTTCATATTTGGAGCGCAAGTTCGTATGCTCCTTACATGGGAGTTGCGATGATGCCAGAACGCCCAGCTCTTATTGGCTGATTGCATAAATAGAGGGAAGACATCAAGGCCATCTAGCATTGAGGTATACCACTATATCACGGCATTTGGCATCAAAACTTGGCGTCGTTCCGACGTCACCGCAACCCCTTTGCAAGAAGCAGACGACTTGCTCTGCGCATAATGTTGATGTCTTTACTACGTTTCAGAAGTTTAAGGAGCGCACAATATACTAATCCTAGGGCTTGAACTAATTACGGTACACAGCACCTTACATATCTGGTACAAGAGCTGCTAAACACACACCCACCTGTAGCAGAAATGGCCCAAGAACACATATCGTTCTTGTTTTGTTAGTTATAAATAAAAACAATTAAAGATTATATACTTGGCCTCTCATGATCTGCAGTTAGTACAAAGTTGACAGTTATGTGTTTTTGTTTCGTGTTGGAATTTAGAATTGCTCCATTTTTGCATAATTATTTTGAATATATATCCCTTTTCTCCTCCAAGTGCTGTAGAAAAGGGCTGGAGCCTCGTCAGAAGACAACTTGTCTTCTTTTGCCCTAGCCTCACAGACCCTTTTATGCGTCTTAAATAAAGAATACGCATTCATACGTTCTTTAACTTGACCACACCTAATGTAGAATGAAGACGAGGACAAGGGCTTGGGCACGTTCACGCAAGTGCGTGCACACCAACAGACCGAGTGTTCTATAAATGCCCTTATGAGCCAGATGACGTCCGGGCTCCTTCTCTGCATCTACAACATTCGGGGCCGAAACACTTCGAGGGAATAACGATAAATTGCCTTTGCAGGACCCTTGGCTTTGTTCGTGCCGCCGTGAGCCCAAAGCTCAACAGCATAGACGCTCTTCTCCAGAACGCAGACACCCCAGATCTGGAGTGGCTGCTTCCGTTGGACTTGCTCATCCAGAATCAAACGCGTTAGGTCGAACTTGAAGGCGAAATACTAGCATTGACCATCGACGGCAACCTAGAAAACGAACTGGAAAGAAGCGGAATATTACCGCGTAGGAATTAACCACAGCATCACACGCGTTCAGTAGGCCTTGCAGTCTAGAGCCAACCCGCCGCAACTTCTTAACATTGCCACGACCGCGTAGAATTTCCGACTCGACAACCTCGAGTCCGACGACTTTCTTCCCACGAAAGCAACTTTCATCAACGCTCCTCCTGTATCTGCCCTAGAGAGTCTTCGAACAGTCTTCCTCCTGAAGCTCCTTATGCCAACTTTTGGAGTAAAAATTTGCGAGTAGCAGTGAAGTTGATATCATTTGAACGTAACCATTCAAGTAAATTTTAATCTGCCGCCAATCGAAAAGTTTAAGTACTTCCTTCCGTAGCTCTCATCTTGCGCCAAGCGATCTGTGGAGGGAATACGACTGTCCGAACTGAATTATGATCTGGCAGTGCGGATGCTTCACGACCAATTTCGACTGCGTGACACCTGAATCGAAGATCATATCAACAACTTTGTAAGTCTACCGATGATCAACAGCTCCAACAACGTAGTATATCTGCGCAAACTGCACAAGGCGATACGTTTCTTAACCACGTCTTTTAAATGGTTAGATATTCTACCTACAAACTATATTGTCCTTCTACTTCACGTCCTCATGTGCTGCTTTCCCCGTGACCTAGCTCTCCTGTAAACACAGAAGTTGAAAAAGGCGGCACTGGCATCCTCTCCAGATACACCTGCCTTGCGATCAGAAGATCAAGTTGCCGTCATCACGGCGTTCCTTCGGATGAGAGCAGAAATCTGAGAGAACGGCTACACCGATCACGCAAGCAACACTCTCCGACATAGATAATTGCGAATGAGACTTTAAGAAGCCTCCCGAGCAACCAACCCTTCAATGCTTTCACTGTGAACTATGTCAGCAAGTCACTGACCAACAGTATAATCATTCTGTTGCCCCATCGAACGCAAGGTGCAGAACTATCACGCTAAGCTTGTAACTTAAAAGAAACAAGCCAACTTTTTACGAGCAGGTTTCTGCTTTAAATACGGCAAGCAATACCACATTGCACGTGTTTGCCGTTAATGCAAGAGATTGACCTGTTAGGGTCGGACATAAGGTACCGTCCAGGAGGCCTCTGTGAAGTAGCCACATCAGTTGTATGCGTAAAGAGCTGCACTTTCCGCTCCTCTGCGGCGCTCTTGCAAACTGCCAGAGCATGGGCCTTATAAACACGTCCGAACAGCCTTCAGTTATAATAATAATGAAAAGTGCAGCCAGAGTACATTAGTCAAACATTGATGTTTCTGAAAAATTTGGTTGTGAAGTTGTTGGCGAAGACGTTTTAACAATCTTCACGTTTGGAAACATAGCTTCGAAACACCCATGTCGACTCGTGGTCGTCACCACCGAAAGCCAACAGACCAATCGTAAGGTATCACTTGAAGCACTAGAAATCCCCTACCTGTGCCCCATCTCAAGCCAGCAACTCGGTGCCAATCTGTTAGGACAGATTCATTCGCACGGCCTTATAGCCGCAGATGTTATTCCTGCTTGTCTCGTAACGGGCAACATTGGCATCCCAATAGGTTCAGTCGTCTGCTCGCAGGTCGTCACTTTGGAATTTATAGCTTGGACAAAGACCTTATCACCATGAAAAAAAAACATTTTGGCTGGATGTTTAAAAACATTTACTCTGAAGGTGTACGCCATTATTCACCTACAGCGTCTGCACGCTCATGAACAAGCGAGCCGACCGATTCGTGCCATAAATCGAGTGGTCAGTCTAAAACCTCCAGCTGGGACGAAGTGAGATCCCACGTTCACAAGCCGCCATGTTACCCCCATGCTGCACCGCAACTGCACCAAACATTGTAGACAATGGTTTTCGACGGCAGATTGTGCAGTCCGAACGAATGCACTGGAAAGGTCAACTTCATTCATCGAAAAACAAGATGCAGAACAGTTGAAATCGAGAAGAGAGTTCAAGAAGCACAAGAAACCCGGATATATATTGCTTCGTCACACCGTGCCCAGGACCCTACAACGATTGTCGACACGGTTCCAACATGGAGATGTCATTCTGAAAGACGACACGCAACCACCGACATGGAAACTGGGAAGAGTCATCGTCATACTCCCAGCAGAGATCGCTTATCTCGAGCTTTCAGAAGATCCCTTCCTGACCGGGGGGATAAACATGTATGTATAGCAAGTTGCCGTTCTCGAAGTAGCAACGCCACCAGCTGGCATGTGCACGTGCACACGAGTGAGTGCACACTGCCAGATTTAGTGTTTTGAAGTGACTTTACAAACCAGACGACGTCTCGGGTCCTTATCCGCATCCTTAGCCCATTATTTGATGAGCATTAGAAGGTTGTTCTTCTTTTGTTGCGGGCCATACATATTTTATGAAACGAACCCCCTTCTCCGTTTCGAAATGAACCCCCTTCTCCGTTTCCTTCCAAGTAGTGAAGGTGCTTTTTCCGCCTCATGACGATGTCATTCCGCTCAATTGGCGCCGAACTTCGCACCTCGGATCGACGTTGCGGATGTCGCCACGTCACGGAGCAAACGACGTGCAATTTTTTTAACAGCGGAGGCACTTGTAGCGACCGCGTTACAATCGTGGCCGCCGAAGTACCTCCGCCAGCCTCCGCCGGCCAACGTATCTTCTCCCACCTTTGCCCGCATTTTGAATACGCCCACGTTTTCCGTATGGTCGTCGAAACCAAGACGTACAATCCCTATTTGTATTTCATGCGCGGGAACACCTTTTTTTTACGTGTTCCCGCATACGAATCCGGATTACGTTTCGATTTAGACCGCGCTTTACCAGCGTTCAAACAAAACACGTAGCGCGAGAAGTAGACACTGCTCTTGTTCGTTCTGATTGTAAGGAGACCGCGAGTAGAGGCAAAGACACTATCCTTTGCATCTACCAATCAGAGCTTAACGCTCCGACGTCCCCGCGTGATAATACCTCGTCTTCTGCCTCAGTGTTTCACCGTATCATTCATTAGATTTTCAACGAGGAATATCCGTGGGTCGGATTGCGACACAATGGTGTGCTCACCTCTGGCGGTGGCAGCTTCCCCGTCTGGGTGTGCGTATTTGTGGAGAGCCGTCGGCGAGATCCCGATCGGCATAGATAGCGTCTGGGCGCCCAGAAGGGTCACCTCCAGTTGCCGCTGCGCTACGCCCCGAAGCACCATCGGCCGTAGACGTAACCTGTGTACGAAAACAGGCGAGCTCCGGTATTGTTTTATGACTTGGAAGCAAACCGCACAATGACATGTTGGTTTATGAGATGCTGACATTTTTATTAAAGAAACGGTTCACCGTTTAATTACTTCTAATTACAGAACCAAAAAAAACGTTGGAAATCTGTTTTGGTTGTGCGAGTACACATATCTGAAAGCTCCACGTGGATCGATAACTACAGACCAATTGCATTGCTTTCTGTTTTTTTGAAGGTTTTTGTGAAAAAGTCATTTTTAAGCGTGTAAGTTTTCATTTTAAGCAGACGCTCAGCCCAAATCAGCACGGTTTTTTTCGTGGACGATCTGTTGAAACAAATCTTTTAACCTTTATGGAGTTCGCGAAACCTATAGTTGGGTCCCGTGTTCAAGTTGATGTTATTTATTTTGACTGTTCGAATGCGTTTCACCTCGTAAATTACAAATCATTGCTGTTGAAGTTGTTACATATGGGTCTTTCTTCGGGTTTCTGCGACTGGTTTGCTAGTTATCTTGGTAAACGCTCAAACATAGTTTCCTACGTAAGATGCAAATCATTCCCTTATCTGTTGAACTCTGGGGTACCACAAGGATCGAACCTTGAGCCTTTGCTTTTTAATATTAGGTAAATGATCTTGTAACTAGTGTGAGTGACTGAATGATGCTTCAGTATGCTGATGACGCGAAAATTTATTGTAGTATCCACACGCCTGTGGACTGTGAATTGTTACAAGAAGATATTGATGCAATTCATTTGCGGTGCTGTGCGAACTTGCTGGTTTTAATCCCGACCAAAACTAAGGTTGTTTCTTTTTCCCTAAAATTTGGTCGATTCACGCCTGAACTTTAAGTATTATGTTTTAAAAGTTATTATGATTCCTTGCGAATCCTGGGCATAATTGCACCCATTATCCGTGAGATCCGGAGTTACAACTGTATACTGAACCGTTTTCAGGATTTGGTTCTGTCACGGTTGGACGTTTTGTTCTACGGTACGGAATTCTTTGGGTGTCAGTCAGGCGCTCAGGTTGGAGTGCATACAGAGACGACTTGTGAGAATTGTCTACGATCGCCACATTGGACGGAGTGTTTTTTTATGACTATATACTTTTTTTAGCACTCTTGGTCTTTCACTTTTTTTAACTAGGCGACTAGTTCGCGACATGGAGTTTTTATATAAGTTGTTCAATTTTGTTTTTGATTCCCCTATGTTATTGAGTAGAATCTCAACTCATGTCCCCCAGTAACAAAATAAGTCTACTCCTTTTCTTTACCCCTCTTATCTAAAGTCAAGTCATCCGCTGACACGGATGATGCTCATGTATAACAAGTATTTTAACCCTCACGTGGACTTTTTATACCTTTTAAAAAGTTAAAGAATAGTATAGTGGTTAAGATTGCCGTGTAGTTTGTTTAGTTGAGTACTGTTTTCTAATGTGAAGTGTAACCCTAGAAAAGGCCCCTAAAGCCGTTTGGGAAACACAATAAAACTCTGATTGAATGAGTGATTGATTGATTGATTGATTGATTGATTGATGTTGTTTTTATTTAAAAAAGAAAGCATTCAATGGGGCCTAACTGTAGCCACCCCTTTACTTTTTGAACCATCCAAAAGGAGATGAGCAAGAAGGTCACAATTAATTCGCAACTTTACGATTGGTTTTAAGAAACAGAAAGTTCACCAGAGGGTATTCAAAAACAAACTAACAACATACGCAAACAAAAAGAATGTTATACAACACAACTCTGAAACTGCAAACAAAAAAGGGACGAAACATACACGGAAGATAGTTGCCACCACACATAAACACCAATAGCTATAAACGTGCTGATACCCCAGTCTCATCAAGCTCGCCGGCATAAGTTTTCAAAACTAAAGACGCCGATTGTAGCATTTTTCCTGCTTTCGAAAATGCTCCAAACGTCTTTTTGTTTTGTTTTTACCGGCCTTTTATTTAGTGGAACCCAAAACCTTCTCTGAGAGATGCAAACACACCCACGACCCACAAGAACAAAAACTCGTCTTCATTTGGAAAATAGAAAGAGCAAAATTTGTCTACTCTTTTTTTATTGTTCTGAAGCTTCTGCGGATTTCTGACCACTTTGCTTGCCTCTCGTTCTTGACTCGCAGCCCTTAAGGGGATTTGTGGCTCACTATGATAAATTGGTCATGAAAACATATGGCGTTGGAATGTTCATGACTTTGCAGAGGTGTACTGGTCCTAGTCTGGACCAAGTATACTTGCCCAGACCGCCACTGATTCAGAAGCTTCTTTGCCGCTGTGAAATTGCGAGGATAAAAGGGGACTATTTCATTCAGTCTTTCATTCGCAAAGATTGATGAAGTAGTTGTGAGATCGAAACCACCCGCCTGATGACACTCGAGCGCGTCTCATGGATTGGACACGAGAACTGTGTGAGCAATCGACTTCAGCTCGTAACAATCAACGCCTCGGTGGACACTCGGGTGGTGGCTCGTGTTCAACCACTGCCGTGATGAAAACAGCCGATTTTCTGACAATGCCTGGAGCTCAGCACGCGTTTTCTACGTTGCTAACCCCAGCGCGTGAGTATGATTAATGCGAGAGGTATAGGAGAGGCCCCAAATCACGTGACCGCTTGTTCTGATTCCGAGCATAGGGGGACGAACAATGCTCATATTTCTCAAATTGTTTTGGCGACTGTCATTGCCTAGAAACAAAAATAGGCAAGTTTATTGAGCGATTAACGTAAGGGAGCGATTCTAAGCCGTATTACCCGTATTTAGCGAAAAGATAAAAATTGTTTCATGGCTCATTTAACCCACCAGATCTGGAAGCATGTGGATCAAAAACTCGCGTTGAAGTTCCCAGGAATTTGGAATTGCATCACCACCCCTGCTCGTTTCGATCAGGATGAGTATTCTACCCTCGTGCGATCGTGTAGCCCTATTACGCAAAGCACGTTAGGAACCCCAGGAGAGCTGTGGTATGGCACTAGTGAAATGTCTTATGCAAAGCGAGGGCACCAGACGCTCATTTAGGCTAACTAACTTTCCGCTGTTTGAAAAACACACAACGCACAATTACTACACACTAAAAGTTTTAAACCCTTAAAAGGGCACTAAACAGCGCTTTGCGATTCTTGTTTTATTGTCATAACTCCATCTAAAAGCTTTAAACATCCCCAAAACCGAAATTTAAAATCATGCGTGGCCTTGTTGCCTATTAAAAAAGTCATCAAAGCGCTTGACAGTTACCGTTTGCGCAAAACGGCAAGTGGTGCTACGGAAACGTTCTGAATATGGTTGAACGACGGGCGGCGCTAGTCAGCTACTCTCAAGATATTGATTCTCTCGCGTGGAATAGCGGCCGACCAGTTCTTGTCGAAGAGGGAACCCATCGCTCGCGGATTCCAGAAAAAACGTAGAGGGTGCCCGGAGCGTACCTTTGGTATGCCGCCAGGTTTTCCTTGAACGTCTGCTCCCGGTCCGCTCCACTGTTATAGTAGCTGGTGGCGATATTGTCCATTCTGGAGCTTCCAATACGTTCAATGTCATCCACCGTCGTTACAATATCATCAATAGCAGCCAAAGCAGCAGTCATTGCGACAAAGGTTGCTGCGCAGTGCTTACAAACACGACAGGCAAAAAAGCTCTGACAAATTATGCCAGCACCTAAGGCGCAGATGTAGTTTTGTCGGTGCCGATCTAGGTCAAAACCATCATGTGTGCCAAACCAAACAAAGCGTCACAATAGTTGCTATAGGGGTGTAGGTGAACCGCTGTGCGTGTATTAAGCCAGCAGTTGTGTACATTACAGTTACCTTACGGTACCTCCAGATGAGTCATCTGGAGCTCAACATCGTTAGCCCCAATGACACGCGGTTAGTGGTTCATTGAAGCCGATGACTCGTTCATAGACTTGCTGAAAACAGCTACACGTCATTCCATACGTGCTTTCACTTCAATGATTGCATTCAACCTCTCTTAAATTATTTGACATTTTCCTAAAAGTTCTTGTAATCCGCTGTCTGAAACTCACTCTAATCGACATCGCCTAGAATAATCAAAGGCTGTCAACGGTTTCCACTTCCTTTGTAAGACGTGATCACACTCGGTGGTCAGGGTGGATCACACCCTGACTGGACGTGAGACCCAACCGAACGATGACGCAGCACTCGTGCAAAATCCATGCATGCGTTAGATCTCACTGTCATTACGTCAAAATGCTAGTGTACGGGCTTCGTTTATATGCTAAGCCTGTGACAGATTAAGAACCCAGACGATGCTCCGCCTCCAGCGAGACCTTCTTCTGCCTTTGATTACACTTCGTCGTACTTGCAGCCAGATGCCGTATGAAATCGATGAGCATGTGCTGGAAGTGGACCATTTAGTGGGTTTTTACCTTTTTACCAACTATGATTGGTGTTACTCCAAACGCCATCCTAACATGGCTTCCAATGAAAACAATCTGCTTGCCACTATAGGCGCCCTTTTCAGAACAGTAATTACGTTCCCTCTGTCCCTATAACATATTTGGACGATGACCAATAAATTTTGAATCGAAATGTTCGAGATAAGGCGAATGAATAGGAAAGCAAACAAGTCAATTTTTGATAAATTTATGATGGGATCAAACGAAACCCATTTGTGTGTCTGTATTAAGACTAAGGAAAGGTTACGTAAGCTGGTTTGGTATAATTAAGCAGTGTCATATATGAGGAAGCAACAGTTAAACAAGGTTTTTAGAATAAGTCGCCGACCCATTGAAACACCCGTGCCACTGCCTCAGTGGGACGCGTGGACCAACCGCTCTTTGCGGCCGAGTGCCTGGCCTGGTCGCGAAAGATCTTTCGTTACCTCACGTACCCAGAACATTCCCGCCCAGCCGGCCATTGTTGCCTTCGACACACACCTCTCACCATACACTGCCTGCCTTCTGCGATGAATTTCGACTGGTCGACACCCTTCCGCTCTTATAAACTTACCCACCGCTCGCTGACCTACCATGGGCGGCTTTCCAATCCCACAGGCCATGTTGTCAATGTCCTCTAAAACAAGCGAGATATAGGATGAGCATGAACGCTTGCTCTCTTATACTTTTACCTGCGCTTATCGCGATACTTACAACGACATCACTCGACTTAATTGTGTGAAGTCAAGCACAAACGGGGTGCACGCCTTGTGCATTGTTAAATATACACTATACCATTCGTGCCCTGACGTCCTCCATGGCCAATAACCTTAACCCTAACAAATAGTATATTTATCCGAGTGTTCTGTTCCTAAATTGGTATCTGTGGATGTCGAAGCACCTTCTTTATCCAACACCTAGGAAACCCACGCTTGCGAGATAGGCTGATAAAGACACACTAAAAGCTGTTACACCCTTAAGTCTGTAAAATAGTGTTCCATTGGCTAACACCCATGTCTGAACTCTGTCAACACCCGTATTTCGAACAGTACACGTTTTTAACCACATGATAAGGTGCTGTTACCTGGAGAACTTTTCAGTTAGATAGGATCTGGTAAAAGTGTGAGAACGGGTGATTAAGTGCGCATCTCCACGCCCTTCAATCTGCTTTACCGGAGGTTCCGTTAGCGAGTACATTAAATAATTATTGCCAATAGAGATTGTTTTACTTCAAGATACACTCCTTGAACTTCCTTACATCGTGGCTTAAGTGAAATCCCGACGGGAACAAAAACGTACTCGTAACCCTTGTAAATGCGCAGGCATTCACTCGCGAAGGAGTATCTTTATGTTCTCGAGTGTATGAGGCGGTGCAGCAGTCAACAGGAACAACTCCGGGATTGTGCGCGCAGTGCTGCGTCCGTATTCGTTGTTTATTTGCACATGGTGTTCGCTGCAGACCTGGTGACAAAATTGACTGCGAACAAGCCTCAAGCATGTGTTTGCTTCATATATTTGTAGCCTTCGAGCATGCATTCCGACAATTTTTTGTTTTATGACCAGTGTCCCGTGACCGGCAAACAAGAAAGAAACACGACTCGTACAATCGTCTTTCTAGACTGTTTTCTATACGGAGAGCAAGTGGTCTGTTTCTTGCGCAGGAGTTTTGGTGACGTCAGAAAGACAACGAGCAATCAGTGGCTTCGATTGAAGGATAGTGGGTAGGCCTCAAAGCTAGCTGCCTCGAGGTCTAGCCACTATCCGTCTATCAGATCCTATCAGAACTCGGCGTTCTGACGTCACCACAACCCCTGCAAAAAGCAGACGAACTTGCGCTACGCCTTATTTATGGTTATATGCAGTGGGACTGAGGGTTTACGGTTTGAGACCTCGAAATGCCGATTTAGACCCTCAAGTCTGTAAACGTTTGTAGTGCGTACATTTTAGGCCACGTTAATTGAGCGGCAGATGGCGTAAGCTCTAGTCTCAGACAGGTTGATAACACAAAAGATGCTGCCTCGAGCAGTCAGACAGTCAGTGTTTTGAGAGTAAGGAAATCGAAGGAAGTGTTGCTGAGCCACCTGCCTCGAGCGCGAACTTTCTGCCTTTAAAAACGCTTCATCGTGAGCGCAGCCGAAGCAGGGCTGATGATAACGACCATGTGCAGGGGGCTGAGCATCTACTAGGTTTTAGCCTATCACCGAGTATAGCCTCTTTACCTCTGGTAGTACCACCTCCAGGAAGCGGAGATCAAGAGAAACGGATCATATTCTTTGTGAGTGCAGCAAAAACAAACATTGATTAATACTTCCTAACTATTTCAATTAGTGCGCAAACATCTTAACAAAATACGTCAGTTTCTTTGCATGCAGTTTATGTGAATTTGATATTATTATTGTTTCTCTTTTTTTCAGGTATGCTCTACTTCGGCTTTAGTCGGCATACCCGTCGCAGGACAAACTTACAATCTGAAACGAACTGGGAAGGTAAACAAACTACCAGATAAAATTAGAAAATGAAAACTACAGTTAGACCAAGCACAATGAAAGTTCATGTGGAAACAATTTTGCCTGCGAAAGCGCACTTACAATGCGTATCTCAGTTAGCGCTAATGTGATCGCGTCACAACGGGAACAATTGAGTTGCGCATTGTGACAAGGGTCCGTAAAAAAAATAGTATGCAGCAAGCCCCCCCCCTCCCTAATTTTCGGTTTCTTGCTATGTCCTGCAAATGAACGGCGGTGGCAGCCGAGACACTGCACACCCGCAGCACACCCCGTAACTAAGTTTATCGTGCGTTCGTTTCACTGAATTGAGCAGACGGCGTTCATCTGACGCTTTGACGTCACGTGACGCCACGACGTCGCGTCATGCTGTGGCATCACGTGGGCCAATAGGTCTGTTTGGTTCGGCCAGAAAGTTCTGAACTAGTTCTGTCCGAGTTCAGACGAGTACAGGAGTCGTGCAGCGGTGGCTCAAAACCAGTGCAGCCGCCGCATTAGGACTGGCGCTGTGATCGGCTTACCGAGCGGTAGCGCTGGGTGTCGTCTGCATCTGTTGGCTCTTGTTTCTCCACGCCACGTTGTATGCTACATTTAGTTAGTCGCGGTTTGATGAGACCATTCGTGTTCCCTTAGTTTTAAAGTATAATAACGGAATCTTTTTAGTGACTATTTTTAGAGCGCAGCTTTAGGCGCCCGTTTCCGGCTTGAGCGGCATCCTCGTCGGCGTCGCCGTCTCCATCACCGTAACCGCGCGGTGCAGTATGGGTAAATTTTCTCGAAGGAACCCGAGGTCCTCCTGCAAAACCTCGGGTTCCTTCGGGAGGACCTCGGAGGACCTCCGGTTCCTTCGGGAGGACCTCGGGAGGACCTCGGGTTCCTTGGGGAGGACCTCAGAAGGATCTCGGATTCCTTCGGGAAGACCTCGGGGGACCTCGGGCTCCTTCGGGAGGACCTCGGGTACCTTCGCTGACCTCGGGGAGGGGGGGGTCACGTGACCTTGGGAGGAGGTCACATGACCCCCCCACCCCGAGGTCCCCCGAGGAACTCGGGAGGACCTCGGGTTCCTTCAGGAGGACCTCGGGAGGACCTCAGGAAGACCTCGGGGAGGGGAAGGGTCACGTGACCCCCCTCCCCGAGGTCACGTGAACCGCCCCCCCCAACCCCCGAATGATTCCCGCCTTAGTACCCTTCCATACTCCTCCTCAAGAGCTGCCCTCCAATTCGGCGTTACAGGGAGTTGTAAACGGCTTTTACTTTTTTATTCGAGCGTACTAAAAACGTTTCCTGCACGACATGTGTTTCTGTCTGCATTTTTAACGGCCGTTCGCTTCCTGTCGTTTCCATAAGCGTTCGTGTCATTCACATTTATTTAGAAACAGTAGATTCATTCCAAGTCTCTCGAGTTTCGCATTTCGACGATAGGTTCGCGGCATCAGGATGATTTTGCGTCGGGAGTCACTGGCGCCAGTGCGCGGTTGGTAGCGCGGTCGCCTCGAAGACGAAGGCCTGACGATAGCGTTTTGGCCAAAACAGTTATCGACTGTACCTTTGGCGTCAAGCTGAAGCGTTTATTCTGATTCGCAAGAAAAACCTCCGTGGAACTACCAGGCCAATGCCGATTCTCGGCGTTTTTCCCAGGCCCGTTAGTGGGCGTCCAGAGATACCAGCGGACAAAGCATGCAGTATTATGCTCAGCAACGGGGCATGCGAGCGCCAATGTACATGATCCCAGACCTCTGAAATGTATCGGAGTCGTAAATATGCATCTAAGAGCAGCTGAAGGCGGGGCATATCAAGAGTGCAATACATTTTCCGTGTCTGTAAGGAACAGTATCAACACTGTGGATCCCCAAATAGCATCGAAAAGAAACAATTTACGTGAGCCAATATTTCAACAATCACCACAGGGAGCCAAACCTATGCGAGCAGGTGCCTAAAACGCTTTCAGAGTATCATAATCAAGCAAATTCCTACCCTAGGTTATGATCTCAATTCCGCGTCCACCGCGGGCACGTTATTATCATAAATGAAAGGATATGCAACCTCCGTATCGGCGTTATTGTTAAACGTCGCAGACATTTGAGCAAGAGCTGCGAAAAATGGCACCGCGAGCAGAGACGGACGAGGAGTGTCGTTTGCTATCGCCGTCTGCTCGTGTCGGCTGCTTCTGCACGGACGCTGAACTGACTCCGGAGCCGGTGCAAGATTTTGAGGAACTGGGTTTGAACTCGTTCAGAACTGGGATGAATAGAACGCGCCAGTGCAGCGGTCGTGCAACTTCCGGTTGAATCGAATGCAAAAAGTTCCTGCACTGTTGAACTATTTCAGCCAGTTCTAGCGAATCGAACAGACCTAATGATTGCTCGAAATTCCCTCTAAATTTAGCGAAAACGTTATTTCTCTTCCAGATCTAGCGAGAAAACTATGGCATAATAGGATTTGACGTCACGTGACACTGAAACGTTACAACGTCGACGCTGTGATTGCCCGCTATAAAGTAGCCAAAGTGCCCCTTTAATATTAGAGGGTCACGCCGTACATGCCCGAAACAAACCTTGGATCCTACTGCGTAACCTCGCCAAGAAGGGCGGCCGCCTTAAAAAAGTGTTTCGATTGATATCTGCCGTCGAGCTACGTTTAAGCTCAGTGCCGTGACACATATTAAGTTTACGCTTCTCAGTGTCTCTCTGTTCTTACTAAAAGCGCAAAGGGTTTTAGAGGCTTTTAGCCCTTTTCAGAGGAGCTAGGGAATCTCATCTTTAGATAGGCCGAAATATGAAATACAGAATATTTCATACACCTTCAATTATATCTGCATGAATAATAAAAAAACAAATGTTGATGATGATTATGTCGTTGATTCATAATAATAACCTAAACACATTCTTTTTAAAACATTAAGGGTATTCAAGTTTGGTTAGATGGCGCTTGTTAACACCAAAGTAGCCCGGTTATTCGGGCCAAAGATTAGACTGTATAGACATTTAGGACCTTAAAATTTCCGAAGAAGCCGAACTAGAGAAACACTTTACCTTCTTTGGCCAAATTCTGGGTGTAATGACCTTAATTCGCAAATCAAGTGCAAAAATCAGGTTTAATGTTTCTAGTTAGTTTGTTATATAGCATCTTTGGGCCTAAATCTCCAAACAAGTGCCAGAGTTAAGCTTCACCTCTGATTGTTTAGTTTTTTATGTCACAACTTATTGGCCCAAAATTGCAAACCACGTCCAGATCCAGTCTTCACTGCTCGTTCTTCGGCTCATACATTGCATCTTTGACACAGGTCGGGCACTTTGGTTAGTATACGGTGAGCTGGACGAAAAAAAGTAGAAACGCAAAAGAAATGTACTTTGGCACTAACTACCTTCTCGCAGCACAATTGCACTAGATCCAAGTCACGCCCCTATTATTGCCAAACGTGTGCCAGGTCAGGCATTTCTCTGGAGTGCAACCATGTCATGCACCTGATATCTCAGAGCAAGTTATGGGATTACCTAAGTTACCAATTAGACGAGATGTAGAGCTAATAAAATTTGATGAGCTTGGGATTGTATAACCATGCTCTAGCGAATTGTGTGGGTACCCTCGGAAAAGGTCCTTGCGGAATTCTGCGCTTTGATCCACTACATGTCTGACGCTTTCGATGGCCTATGATTACCAGTTTATTAAAAGTTTTAGGGACCCCTTTCTGAACATCCGATACTGTACGGTAGGCCCTCCGGTACGAACTGCCCTTATGCGAATCTGCGGTATATGCGCAGTTCGTTCCGGAGGGTCTATATTTCGGATGTATCGGATGTGCAAAAATGGTTCCCTAAAACTCTTTATTTATCGATCAATAGATCTGTTAGTGTAGCCAATATGCACAAAAAATGCACATGTCTTATTTTTGGTGAAACGGTGGGTACACTATGATCACCATTAATGTTCAAATAAGTTGGGTGTGAAACGCGGGGTCAAACAACAGATGTGAGAGCAGCCCTTGTTTTTAGCAACAGTCAGCCACAGGAAATAGAGAACGAAGCATGTCAGTGTAACAAGGAAATATGCCACAACCGGCTTGCAAAAACGGCACGCAAAGTCGTCATTAATCACGTAGTCTATTTCAAAAACATTGTGCTTTTTGCAAATGCTCCATACGATACTTCATTTTTCTTCGTGCGTTTTTATTTTTTTAATAGGAGTTCCTAAAAAGGCAGATGGCCAGAAGGTTTGCGGAGCGGAAGTTCGCCTGCTTCCTGAACATGGGTTGCAACGAAGTCGGAACGCAGCTCTCTTATTAACTGACTGAAAAAAAAAAACTGTGTGTAGACCTTAAGGTATCTAGCATAGAGGTCTACCTATCCCCTCAAACAAAGCCAATCAGAGCTCGGTGTCGTTCTGACGCCACTACAACTCCTGCTCAAGAAGCAGATGACTTGCTCTCCCCATGGACCGCCCAGGGTTTCATGACACGCGCTTTATCCCTTCCAAAAGTAATCACTACCTAGTTGCTGCATCGTCATTTATTCGAGGTCGCCATCCTTTGAACACGTGCTCGGAGCAGGTATTGGACACGATCGCAGCGTCAACGTTGGGTGAAGACGCCGATTCAATCACACGTACCTTATGCCCCATGGGTTTAAGATGGGTTGTGTTAATGGCTGCACTCTTTGTAAAGGCTGTAGCTTGCGCCACATAGCGAAGCTCTCAGCATCTAAGCCCCAAAATGGGACAATGCCAATGCTGCCTGATGGGGTTCTAAAAATGGCCTGTTGTGCACGGACAACACGTTATGGCATGTGTTCCGCTTTTTTCAAAAGAAGGATAAATAATGGAACAAACTTTACGACGTCAAGTGGTGTCACCAAGTACACGTGAAACAATTGACTCTCTTCAGAATAGTACAGTTCCATGGGGTGGCCCCAATGCAAGTCAAACATATTACCTACAAAGTGTCGCTATTAAATGGTATTTCAACGGGCAACTTTCCTTTCGCGCCTTCATGGCGGATAGGAATGCGTTCTTCACCTCCTAGTTCTCTTTCTCCATTTGTTTCAGTTTCAATGGTATAATAGTGTTCGAGGAAATATATTTGCACGAGGAAATATATTTGCACACTGCAGAAAGGCAGCCGTCTGCTTTAAGGGGAGATGCGACTTGAAACACGGCAATTTTTCGCAAAAGTTTGATTTCGTATTTTAGCGTGTTTTATTATCACTGAACCTTCATACTTCATGCACAAAATATTAAGTACCAAATGTGATCGCGAAATTAGTCGAATACGAATTTTAACAACTCCCGGCGACAATAAAATACACATATTTGAATAATTTTATCGCGTGCGCGGAACTTTAAATTATGGCCAGGGGGAAAAAATATGACAAATGGTTTATATTGAAATATATAAAAGAGCCGAAAACGACCGGGAGAAAAAAGTGTTAAACGCACTCGCAAATACAGTTTATTAAAAATATGTATTTATTTATTTATTATTTATTATATATAAGTCATTGTAGAACTCTTATTTGTCACAACAATCGATGAAACCCCTAGATAAAATCAAGCTCTTTCTCTGAGAGGACAAGGGAGGTATTCATTGCCGCACAAATTTCCTTTTACCCTAATCTCAAACGCTGATAATCAGAAACAATCTCAAACATCTCAGCCCCAGATAAAAGGGTACGTCTGTACCGCAGAACCAACAGTCCCCAGCTAACTAAAGAGCAGCGCAACACAAAACCGGACCAATAATTCTGAGTGAGCCATGGGACTGGTGTACGAGATACCGTTGACTTGCGGTTCCGTGTACAGTGGCCAGACGGCTAGGTTTGGCAATCATTATGCACACGAATATGCGGCAGCCATGAAAGCAAGCCCTTCTGGTAATCTCGCCATGCATTGTATTCGTTGCCCATGTTCGCCAAGTTCTGCATGATGTTAAGAGTCTAGCGAAATATGAAGAGAAAGTGTGTCGAGCAGTTTATGAGGCGTTTGAGATTAGGGCAAAAGGAAATGAGCGCCTCATGCGAACCCTCCCTTGCCTTCTCAGAGAAAGAGTTTGATTTTATCGCAGCATTTCATCGATTGTTGTGACAAATAAGCGTTCTACAACAGCTTATATTATGTGATTTTCTTAAATGAACTTCAGTTGCGAGTGCGCCTTGTCTTGTTTACCATTCTTTGTCCCTGTCGTTTTTGGCGCTTTTATATATTTCAAATTGTGACGTCGCTCACCGTAACTTTTATTTTGAGAAGTAGGCCTAGCCGTGTCCTCTCCGTCGCACTCTTCTGTAGCTCACTTTGTTTCACAAAAGTATATTAAAAAAATAATTTCTTGTCGGGAAACAATGTCGCTACAGATCTATGGTAATATTCGAACGTGTTTTTTTCTTTTTTCAATGCTGGGGCAACTTCACAGATTCTGCAGAAGAATCTTTGTTCCTAATGTTCTCCTGTCACAACCAAACTCAGGATGAGCGTACTGTGGTATGTATAGGATGCAACAGTCATGATTTTAAATAAATATATATCTTCATATTTTTGAAAATATCAAAGAATCAAATTTATTGCTCTGAAAGTGACGTCTTTTCAATTTTTAATTATTTTATAAGACACAATGTCTTGGTTATATTATTTTTTTGTTGTTCATTGCACCGAATGATTTAAAATGAGCAGATTTGCTTTTCTTAAAAAGCTCTTTTAAGTGTGCGGCCAGGCCTCACGTGTGAGCAAGAACGTGTCTATTTGCTTGCAAGTGAATTGCATTCGGAACATAAAAAACAAGGTATATAGAAACTGACTCAATATTTATAAGAAAAAGAATCATGCACTATAAACTGCAAAAATGTAGATCAGTTATCCTAGATAATAGAGCTGGGCACTTGATCAATTAACATACCGAATAATGAAACAATGCTTTAATCGCGGTTAATTTTTTGAACTGTTTAATTGTTTAAACTTTAACAAACAACAAAAAGTAGCAACTTAACGTTTTACACTACCGAGACGTGGAAGCTTCTGACCGCGGACAAACAGGGAGGTTTCGTGGTTCTGCCTGAGGGGCTTTTCGGTGAAAAGTCCCACACCGCCATCCTCAAGAACTTCAGGCAAGTGAACAAGATATCCCTCAGCAAAGTCAAGACGTCTGCCAGGGTTCTGTGTGACAGGCTGCAGCTGAGCCAGCTTGCGGAGAAGATACAAGCCTCCAAAAAACTTAGTCTAGATTTGTTATTTAGTGTCACGACCAACAAAGTAAACTGTCCGTTTAGAGCAATCGTAACGGAAAGGGATACGTGGCAAAAAGTAGTGGGGGGCTTCCTTAGCAGGCAGTTGGCCGGCCTTGAATTGAGTGACCCATTCCTGGTGCGGAACTCGGAGGCTGTCATAGCATTTTTGGCGAAGAGTGACCAGTCCTACGGCGGAGGCTTTTCTAATGACGTGGAGGACCTTTTTTATACCATCCCGCATGACAATCTTTTCCCAGCGGTAAAAAAGTGCATCGAAGAAAACGATGAAATAAGCTTTAGAAATTCGAGCGGAGTAAGTGTGGAGTCTTTTTAGAATTACTAGAATACTACCTTAACTCAACCTTTGTGTCCTTTGGGGATGGTGTTTACGTTCAAAAGCGAGGCATATGTATCGGCTCCCGTGTTGCACCAGTGTCCTGCGATATATGTTTGGCTGAATGTGATAAGGGAATACGTAAGTATATCGAAAGATTGGGGAATTCAAAATCTGTCGGTATGTGGATGATTTCTTGGTGCTTGCCTCGAAGTCCGTTACCGTTAGCATGCACTTAATCAACGATGTGCTGAATTGTTTTAACTTAAATTCACATGGATTGACGTTCACCCATGAAAGAATGACGAAGGGAAGGCTGCAGTTTTTGTGATTTCGAGCCTCAATTTCGAAGGTGACCATGTTTGTTGGAAATATGAGCCGCGAACTAAGAAAGGGGTTCTGCCCTTCAATTCTGCGCAATCCAAACTCGTTAAAAGGGGAACAGCATCGTGCCTAATGAGAGCCTCGCTGGCAAAATCATGCCACCATGTCGCGGATGAAAGCTTCCTCACGCAGGTGAATCGTCTAAAACGCGGAGGGTACCCCGATCGCTTCTTAGGGGAAGTAGCGGATAACCTTGTTTCCAAGATGAAGAACAAAGATGACGATAATATTCCTTCCAGACAACTAACAAGACCAGCGGTGATTCCTTACATTCACAATCTATCGCACAATCTAAAAAAAGTGGCGGCTCATTTTGAAGCGCCAGTGGTGTTTTCAGCGCCACACAAGCTGTCTCATCTATGTTCAAAAATAAACAACGAAGAGGGAGAGGGTAAAGTGTGGCAGAAGAAACACGCTAAGCAATACGAGGAGTGTGCAACGTCAGTGCTATATAACATACCAATAAGTTGCGAGACATCATACGTGGGCCAAACGGGGCGTTGCATAAATGAAAGGGCCAGGGAACATGCCTGGTCAGTGAAACAGTCCCCGTCGGGCAATCTTGCGGTACACTGTGATAGGTGCCCATGTGGCCCGTGAATTGGAAAAAACAACAGTTCTGGGCAGACACGCAAACAAAACAGCAGGAGAAATACATGAGGCATTTCGCATAAGAGAGCAAGGGGAGAGTCGGTGTATTAGTGCGCCGTCACTGCACTTAACAGATAAATAGTTATTATTTTTGAGCCAACACCCAGATAGACGGTAATAATAGTCGATGTTTCTTTTATATAAACCTTCAGTTGTGAGTGCGCTTCGTCTCTGTCCCCTTCTTCGTCCTTGTTTATTCGGCGCTTTCCATCCAGTCTATTCTGAACAATCAAAGGGGTTCGCATTGGAGAATGTCAACGAACCTCTTCCTTTGGGGCTGAAGTAATATTTATGAGTGTGGGTGTATTTTGACAGCTCTCAATAACACTTTAAGGTTGATTTAGAAACCGAAAATGTACATTCCGCCGGTTATCACACATCCATCGAAGGCGAAAGGTTTAATTTTGACATTTTAAAAACCTATATGCATAGGAATGAACGAAATCAATTAGTCGAATAACTTATCGGTTAAAGGGTGGCGATTAATCCGGTAAAACTGTTTAATCGACGCCCAGCCTTATTCAGTAATAAATAAATAGGTTTCCCCCACTGCACATCCGCTCAAGTCATTATTTCCTACGCTTTATGTTCACGTTCCGCTCATTGAAAAAACACGGCGAAAGAGCCGAAGTAGTGTACCTGATCTCGACACAGCGCAATCGCCTTTCGCACAACAAAGTCCGTCTGATATGGTCACCGAATGTCCATACGCGCGCAAGCGAACACATATATGAAAAAGCAAAATCTAGAAATGCGCCATTGCCAAAATATCGTCTGCTTAATACAACCAAGCAAATAGCCGAAGCTATACGAGCCGTAGCGTTGGAGGTGGTAACAATCGATGACAACAATGTCGACAACGAGGTCGCAGGCCGACGGCAAAGACGCGAGTGGGAGAACGAAATTTATTACTGAACGACTGTAAGAAAAATGTTCATTTAAATTATTTGTGTGGACATCAACCTGCGCCCTAATATTTCACTGACCACGAGATACACAGCACGATTTAATTTCGTTCAAGAACACATTTCGTTACCGAGCTTTCCGATGACATATTATTATTCTCCCCGAGTCACGGCCGCGGGCATCGCGGGCCCGATTCCGTTAGCCAAATTTGGGGCCCTGAGAAGGACCGTTTGTGCTGGTAGCAGAACTTAACTGACGAGACAAGCACTTGACGAGCCGTCGGCGGAAACGACATTTTTGTAAAAGCAAGCGGACGACGGGCTCGGTGCAGGGGTTTCTAGCATTGAACCGGAATCGTCACACCCGCCCTTCTGTGAACGGTAGGGAAAGTCCCTGTTTGATCGAGGCCGCACAATGTGGCGACCGCTTTGACAAACGATTGAAATTTTTTGGTGTTTTCGAGGGTGTGCTCCCTTCTCCGGAACATGATCTTCGCGAGGTGACCAATGAGGTGGTGCCTCCCGCGCCATCCAATGTTGAGAGAGCGCTTGGTGTATGTCCAGCTAACCTCCACTACGTCGGTGCGCGTACGGTCTTGGTGTCAACAAAGTCCAGACTATAGTAAACGATCAGGTGCTTAAAGTTATCATCGGTCGCTAGCCCTCGATACCCAGCCGAATGATCAGTGACGATGTATATGACGAAAATAATCCATGGAGAAAGGGAAACAAGGGGAACAAACGACCAAC